>JAOTRS010000048.1:13060925-13072762 GCA_028565755.1 Dinotopterus cunningtoni | reverse complement strand
CAAAGGGTATATAACAAAGTATTGAGATTTTGTTATTGACCAAATACTTATTTTCCACCATAATTTGCAAATAAATTATTTAAAAATCCTACAATTTCTGGATTTTTTTTTCTTATTTTGTCTCTCATAGTTGAGGTACACCTATGATGAAAATTACAGGCCTGTCTCATCTTTTTAAGTGGGAGAACTTGCACAATTGGTGGCTGACTAAATACTTTTTCCCCACTGTACTTACATCAGCCACATTATAAAAGCCTAGTCTGTAGTCTACATAAATAAGGGAAACGTATTAGCTACTATATTTTTAAAGATTTGAAATTTACACAAATTTAAGAGGTGTGCTGAATCACTGCAGGTCTCCAGAGGGTTTTAATAAATCTACAGATTATAAAAGAACCCAGGAGGTCCACCTACTTTTAAAGGAAGAGAAAATTGGATTTTTTGAGTAATTAACCTACTCCAGCACTAAAAAACAGTCTAGTATCTAGAAAATACTTTAAGGTAAAATCTAGTTCCAGATGTGGAGCTTTCTGGCATCTTAAGGGACTGAGCAAGCTAGGGAACTGTCTTTCTAAAGCACAGGCATTACCAAATCATGGAACTAGTAACTTTAGTTAACAGCACTAGAAAACAAATAAAATGTTATCCTCATACCTGGGTTTGTTATATTAGTATAAATTCCTGATCATTTAAAGTACTGCTATCAGACTCTAAAGTTAAGCTGAAACACAATGCTGCTGCAGGTCAAAATGGGGTCCTATAAGGTGGAAGCTTTTATAGTGACAAGATAATCTTTCAGATTAAAAGATGTTCTTTTAACAACAGAGAATGTTCACTTAAGAACAATGGAAAACATGTGCAATATTTCTAAAATAAATTATAATTTTTTAAGTCCACATCATGAACATGCTGCCTTTAGCACAGAATGTGTGGGATATATAAATTAAATAAAAAAATGAATAAATAAAAAAAAAACACTCTCAAGGTTTTAAGGTTCAAGATCAGAAGCCAGTGACGTTACAGCGATAAAATTCTATCAGTAATTAGCTGCATTGTGTAAAATTCACTTGTGTATGCACCTGTATATACATAAGGCCATGAACTTTAGGAAAGACTAATGAATTGTTAAATAAAATTCGAGGCAGAGAAAGTGAAAAGAATGAAAGATTGATGTCCAGACTCGAACTCCTAACCATAAAAATATATTATACCTGTGCTTTTTTTAAACACTTCAACATCTATAATGATAATTACACAATAAAAAAAGGAAATAAAAAAGACATAAAAGACAAAAAAAAGTGCAAACCATCTTCACCTCTACAACGGAAAAGAACACAGCAGTAAATTATATTGGAGTGGGAAATGTATTATATATATTATATTAGAGTAAGAAATAATGACATGAGCTGTGCAAACATTTAACGGCAAATAGATCAAAACCACTGCAAAACATTTTGCAACTCCGATTTTTTTCTTCTTCCAAACTTTCACAAAATAACAAACCTAAAAATAATACTGTGCCAGCCAGGGACCGGTGCCATTAGCTGGTGCTGTTTCTAAGAAACTGAATGCTGGTGTCAGGCTTTATACACACCCTCCTGCTTTCAATATATTGACAAGGTTGAGAAGGAGGCAGTGTGTTACATGGGTCCAGACAGAGAGAGGAAAAAAAAAAAAAGAGTTACCTGGGCAACAGCCGCTTTGTGCTTCTTCATGAGCTCATTCATGTCCTCCTGGTCTTCCTCCATGCGTGACTGCAGGTCGTTCTTCTCCCGCTGCACACGGCTCAGTTGCTCCTCCAACTGGGAGAGAAAACCAGAAAAACAAGCAGCACAGTGGATCAGGATTTACAAATGGGTATTTAAAAAAAAAAATTTATATAGAAATATGAGGGATCCTCTCAAAGGAGAACATTTGTCAATATTTCAAGTAGATGACCCAAAGCCGTTGATTAAGTTTCTCTTTTGTTTGTGTTGCTTTCCCTTAAACAAAATCCCATAAGAATTCAGGACACACACACACACACACACGATAACAACTTTTACTACTAGTAGCTAAAAGCTGGTACCTGCTTTCTCTGGGAGTGTCAGAGGCTTTAATTCCATTCAATAATAATTACTTTTACAATACAGTAAAGCAATCCCGGAAAGAATAAGAGCGGGGTTTATTAATAGGGCATGAAAATGTGAATATCAGAGAAAGCGAATGAATTCATTACCAGAGAAGTGGGAAATGAAATGGAGTTTAGAGCCAGTGTCGCTGTAGAGCTTTCCATCTTACTCGCATGTTACAAAAAAAAAAATGACAGAGATAGCTAATGGCCTGAATCGTTTTCCCTTTCAGTCAAGCGGCCCGATAGTACGAGGCTTCATCGTTACAGTTTAACTGTCGATGTGTGTGCTAATTGCGGATTTACATGCGGTAAAACGGACGGTAAAACTTGTGCTTGGTTAATTACAAATCAACTAGTCAGACATCCGCGATTTCAGAAGAATTCCACGACGGCGCTTCCTTTGCCGAGAAAAATATAACAGCGGTAAACATTTATAAAAGTACAAAAGCGCTTTGAGCACGCAGGAGAATGAATCATAAATCACAGTGAGCACCATCAGTAGGGAGCTATTCAATCTGCCTGTCATTTCTAAATTCCTCCCGTGTCTGGATGCAACATATAATCCTCTTGTCAAATGGAAATGGCTGGAAAACAAGATAAGTTAACGGCGTACAAAAAGGCTCTTTAACTTATTTTTAAACATCAATACCCAGACAAAACGGCGGTGCCGACAATTGAGCGTGTCTTAAGCTTTTCCAGTGATCCTTCTCATCCATTTCCTCTGCCTGATCTGACGAGCACGACTCGGCGTACAGGCTCCTTCTCTTCATTCAGTTCTCACCTCTTGTACACACTGTCTGAGAAACTGCTGATTTCCAAACATATCTGGGCAATGTGTAATTCCTCGAGTTTGACAAAACCAATCTCTGATGGGCCATGAAAGATGTACTGCAGAATGAATCACGTGCGTATTAGACAGACTGCTTATCACCATGCGGGAACGTTGAAATTAAAAGGTAACTGGAGACAGTTAAGGATCGGTATACTGGATCTGTTGGCTCACTGAGTTTTGCCTGAGTCCAGCTGACCAATTTATCTCAGAGGTGTTTCACTATATCACTCTGTCTGTATTTGATTTCTATACGCTATTAAAGTAGAATAAATACCGATCCTAACCATGTTGTTTTACATGAATCTTTAGATGTCATCATTTCACTCCAAAGCCTAGAATATATACTAGGTGAGTCTGATAGAATGATAAAGACTGAAGACAGAACACTGCCACAAAACAGTTCAGGATACGGCGCATATGCCACAGTGAAACACTCCATGTTACCACACTCGACTGTGCTGTTTTCACAGATAAAAACGACTCAATTTGACACCCAATCAGACGGTTTCTCGCTCTGTAGGAGCTGTAAACGGAAAACAGAATAATAAAGATAGGGCACCAAAATGACGTGTGTAAAATCACAACCATTCATCTCTCTTCCAATATCTGTTTTTTTTTTCCCCCCAACCTGCTGCTGTGTGAACCCAATTATAAATCCTCCTTTTCAGGCTGCAGAAGGAGCGGCTCATGACAGCGTTATTAAACCGTAATGTATTTCAGGGTGATGTGTCTTGTTCAAATTGGAGAAGGAATCAGAAACATGCCTCCATGGGCAGGAATCATTTTCCTGCTGTAAATTATTGAAGTGATGTCCTGACCGGCACTGACGATTTCCTGTACGTGCGAGAGGTTTTCTCTGCTGCTTCACTTCCAAAACATGAATTTCAGCTTATTTTATCTCACATAATTAATATCCTTTCTAGAAGCCCTAACTGTTCCCCTAGTGTTGTGATATTTTTTTACCCTACATTCTTTAAACCTAGGCTTTTTTCCCAGCGTATTTAAAAAGAGCTGGAGCTTTTTGAGAACTTCTTGCTTCCTTTGGAGGTTTTGGTAAAACTCAACACATTTAACATACTTAACTCTTATAACTGTGAGATACTCTAAAACTATCAAGTATCCCTCATTTGCCCACACTTACAGCCTGCTTGGCTTTGGAGATGTCATCCATCTGAACATGAAGGTCCTCGATTTCCACCTCCATAGCCTTGCGGGCCTTGACTGCAGCAGCACAGGTGAACTCTGACTCCTCCAGCTGGAACACACACACACACACACACACACACACACACACACACACACACACACATTACAGTTTCACTCCAGGAACCTATACTGCAGCACTGGATGCCGCCTGCTACATTGAGCTGATTAAGGGACATTATGGCACCTGGTTTTTCAGCTGGGCAATCTCCCTCTTGCTAGGTGCGTTGTTCTTCAGGTGGTCCAGCATGATCTGAGCATCAGCAAGAAGGGCTTTGGTGCGCTTCAGGTCTTTCCTGAGGCGCTTTTCTGTCTCCACATCTCTGTGGCTAACCTGGGATGCAGAACACAACATTTATTCTGCTTCACACAGCACGTACAGTATATAAAGTCTAGGACGAGCAAAATAAAGAGCAGGTATAGGACCAAAATTCACAAAATATGCACATACAAACGCTGAAGTTGTAAGTTTACGTACACTTATGTTGAAGTCATTAAAACTGCCTTTTTAAGCACTCCACAGATTTCATGTTAACAATCGATACTGACTTACGAACGAGTTCCGTTCCGGAAGCATGTTCGTAAGTCAGATTTGTTCTTAAGTCTGAAAAAAGTGAGTCTTTGACTCCACTTGACTAAATCTTTATCCCCTTTTCCCATACTGCTATCATGTAGCCAAAAACCGTAATTGCACCTATGGAGTACTTAATCTCACGGTGTTGTCTCTGCGCCTTTAAATCACGAGAGACTTCCCAGACTCCATTTTGTCTCAGAGCTGTTTTACACTGTATTGGACTGTAAATTGTTTCATTGAGGATTGTAGGATGTTGTTAAGGAAATTGGGATTGTTCACCATCAGGACAGCTTTACAGGACAGCCATTCCGGACTTTAGACATTTTATACATTCGCTCACACACTGAAAATATTGTAAATAATTATAAATATTGGTATCTGGTGCACAGCAGTGTCTATTTTTTGTACAATAAGTGTGATTTATTTTTTTTTTTTTCTATTTTTTTGCATCTACGAATGTTCATAGAATTGCAGTCCGTTCGTATCTGCAGAAATTCGGAACTCGAATTTTCGTAAGTCAGGGACAGCCTGTATTTGGCAAGTCTTTAGAACATCTACTTTGTGCATGACATGAGTATTTTATTCCAACAACTATTTACAGATATATTCATTTTAATTATAATTTACTATATCACAATTACACTATATCAGAAGTTTACATACACTCCTTTGACCAGGCCTTTAAACAGCTTGAAAAATTCAACAAAATTATATCATGGCTTTAGAAGCTTTTGATGGAATAATTGACATCATTTGAGTCAATTGCAGGTACGTGTGGAAGTACTACTTTAAAGCCTACCTTAAAACTCTGTGCCTCTTTGTTTAACAGTATGGGAAAATCTAAATAAATCTAAAAAGTCAAGATCTCAGGAAAAAAAAATTGTGGATCATCTTCCACAAGTCTGGATCATCATTGGGAACTATTTGCAAAATGACGGAAAGGTACTGCGTTTATCTGCAGAAACAGTATACCATGGGACCATACAGACATCACAGGACAACATCAAAGGACTTTGTGGAGAAAACGGGTACAGAAGTATCTATGTCCACAGTAAAACGAGACCGATATCGACCTAAACCTGAAAGGCTGCTCAGCAAGGAAGAAGTCACTGCTCCAATACTGACATAAAAAGCCTGACTTCGGGTTGCAGCTACGTGTGGGAACAAAAAAATCTTACTTTCTATAGAAATGTCCTCTGGTCTGATTAAACAAAAATGGAACTGTCTGGCCATAATGACCATCGATATATCTGGAGGAAAAAAAGGAGGCAGGACTGATGCACTTCACAAAAAAAACTGCAGATAGCATCATGAAGAAGGAAGGTTATGTGGATAAATTGAGGCAACATCATAAGAAATCAGTCAGGAAGTTAAAATCTGGTGGCAATTGGTTCTTTAAAAGTACAATGAACCCAAGCATACTTTCAAAGTTGTGGCAAAATGGCTTAAAGACAATAAAGTCGAGATAATGGAGTGGCCCTGACCTCAGTACAATAGAAAATTTGAGCAAGAAGGTCTACAAACCTCACCACTTCTTTTAGGAGGACTGGATGTAAAAAACTCCAGTAACATATTTTAAGAAGCTTGTGAAGGGCTACACAAAACATTCGACCCGAGTTAAACAATTTAAGGGCAATATTACCAAATACTATTTTCAACTTCTGACCCCACTGGGAATGTGATAAAATAAATCTTTCTCTCTAGTATCATTCTGACATTTCACATTCTCAAAATAAAAGTATTGATCTTAACAGACCTAAGACCTAGAGTTAATCCTAATGTTTAAATGTACAGTATGTAAACCATGGATTTCAACTGTGTGAGCGTGTGTGCATTGGTATTCTACAGAAAGGGAGATAAAGAAAGAAAAATGGAAGTAAAAGTGTTTGTATGTGCTGTTACTACAGTATATACCTGGTCTTGAGCGGTCAGCAGCTTAGCCTCTAGCTCTCTCCTCTCCCTAAGGACCTTCTGTTTATCTTCGTACTCCTCCTCCAACTGGACCTCCATCTGCTTCAGCTACACACACAAACAAAACCCAAAACAAAACAAGAACAATCAGAATGCCTTATAATAGAAAATACAATTTAAAAGGGGAATATCTGTAAACATTCATAATCATGATTATTGATTAGCTGAGATAGAGAGGACAGTGTTTGGCAGTGACCCAATCTGAGTGTGTTTTTAACAGATGATGATTGAGGGGAGGATTTGATTTGATGCCTGTGAGGCTAATAGCACATGGTTCGTATTGATTTCATGCTAAATTCCCATTGGAAGGTACTACTATTCTGTAAAAAGGTTTGTCCATCAGGTTAGACATGCTATAGAAGTGGACAGTAAGTAGAAAAGTACAATAATCTCCTAGCGGCAGGCGGCAGCTCAAGAACAATAGCTGTTTTTGGAACATCAGCATAAATCATCCGTAGCGTTGTGACCCAGAGATAAACTGGCTATTACCATAAAGCATGTACTTATTAGTCATCACATTACAGACGACACCTCACTTTACAGTACTCACTTTTCACAAAAGCATTACTGTTTTTTCTTTTTCCTTTAGAGACAATTAAGCTACCGTGGATGGCCATTTATCAGGAAACCCGATGCACTTTTAGTGATGGTGTGCATAACTGAGTCAAGCAGCATGCTGAGGCTCTTCCACTCATCTGAAACCAAGAGTTGAGATACAGTACCTCCGTGAAGAAGGAAACCGTCGTACCTTCTTACTACATGACTGTCTGATCTCCTCCACCTCGTCGTCTTTGCTCTCGATCTCTTTGGAGTGCGTTTGTCTCAGCCTCTCCGTCTCCATCTCCAGACGTAGCTTGGCCTGCATGAGCACACGCAGTGTAAATTCAGTGCGAGCCAATCCACACACTCCTACAGCATGTGTTTTTACGCCAAACAACAGTATGAACTAAGCAAGCAAAGAAATGATGTGTGCACCGTCTGGATGAATGTGCGAATGTGCGTGTCATGTGGTAATTATGCGTGACGACTTGGCATTATCGAAGGGATGAATACATTACACATGAGTTGCGTTCTTGACACGAGTCCCATGTAAATGAAGCTATTTAACTTCGGGGAGCCTGCACTCCCTTTTTGTGTTTGTTTGTGTACCTGCTCCAACATTTGAATAGTGCCTGCTTGCTCGTCGAGCTCCTCCTCTTGGTCTTTGACTTTTGCCTCCAAGTCCCGGAGCTGCTTTTTAACCTTGGCTAGCGACGCCTCGTCCTTCGATTCCTGAGAGTTCAGATCCTGCAGCTCGGCCTCCATCTGCTCCAGCTTCACGTTGAGACCGCACATCTCCAGATCTTTGTCCTGAGTGAAAACATAACCAGTTTATTATTGGAGCTCTCATTGTGATCTGCACTCGATTCCAAACGCAGACACACAAACACCTCACAGTCCTCGATGCTGCTCTGTGTAATTACTTAACATTTAAGGATTCCTTGTCTGACATGCAGTTAACTATGAACTTCAGTATAAATACACCATGAGCATATGGTTTATGCAGGTTTCTTTAATAAAATCTAATTAGCCAAATAACTAGTTACCGTATTAACCGATGTCCAAATTATCAATGATTATATGTAGAACTCTAAATACTCATTCTCATTAGTAACTTGCATGCATTCAATACCCTTAAAATATGCCTTGATCATGTTTGAATCAATGCCAGACTGTAATTAGTTCTGAGCAAGCAAAGCAAAACCTTTGCAAGAATAGCAAGAACAAAAAAACAGTGGCAGAGGCATAATAAAACGTAATATGAATAAACAGCTTGATTAACATGCTGCTGGTAAATTCACACATCCAGTACGTTTTTAAAACATAGTACAGTATATATATTTTTAAGAAGGCATTCAATAAACTAAACTATTCAATGCTGGTGTACTTGATTTAAACAGAATTGACTTTATATATATGCTACAGTAACTTGTATTACTTACAGGATATATTTTTATGTCAACTAATGCAGCATGTTTTTACATAGCGTAACCTCGACATAATGCCGGATGTAATAACTATGTACTGTTTCTTAAAAGATGTGAAAGCAGAGGATGAGTAAGTGTGAATCAGCTGACCTCCAGTTGCTGTCGGAGGCTAAACACTTCTCCGGACAGTACGTCTTTCTCCCGGCTCAGCTTCTCACGCTGACTTCTCTCTTTCTGCACCTCCTCCTGGGCCTGACTCTGCTCAGAGTCAAACCTGCACACACACACACACACACACACACACACACACACACACACACACACATTTTTTTTCTTTCTGTCCTTCACCATGAATCAAAGAATATGAAGAATATTGAGCCTTTACCATCAATAACATATAATTAACATATAATTCATCATCAATAGATTCTCCAACCAAATCAACCTAAGACTCATTTATTCAAGACTGAACTCAAATCTCCATTTAAATCTCATTTTGAAATGTCATTTGTTTTTAAATCTATTAAATTATGACACAGTCTCTTGTTTCATTTACTTTTGTTTTAATCACTTACTACTCAAAGTTATCTATGTTATTGATATCAAATGTTATTGTGTTTTATTGTTTAATTTATCCTTGGTATAATCTGGAAGGCGACCTTGGGTGACCAAAAAGGCGCCTATATAAATAAAATGCATTATTATTAGTATTATTATTATCATCAATTAATCAATATAAAACCTAAAGAAATTCAGGATTAAAGTTGTAATACTGGGCTTATATCTGTTAATTAAAATAATTTAAGCCATGAGTAACAGTGCTACTGCGAGTACTACTACAGTACTAACTACATTTTGGCTTTGATCTGTTTCTTACAACAGTTATAATTATATTGATGCCTTTCAGCACCAGCTATGAAGTGATCTCATTTTTTCCCATTGCTATAAAACCACTACACTTTCTGTATAAATATCCCACTTAGAATCATTTAAGATCATTTAAGTTCATATGCATTGCATATAGTGTCAGTTGTCTGTCACAGGCAATTAGTTTGTCAGTTTTTTAAAATATTTTATTTAATGACATGACAGTTTAAACCCAGAGGGGCAGGCTTTGTCACTTTGATAGACATTAATAAAGAGTAGCGTGCATGAGTATCGGCAGCTCAACGTGGCCAGCTGGAGCTTTCGTGTGCCCCAAGTGAGGTGACGACATTTGTTAATTCAAGAGCCAGGAGATGCTTTAACTTGCAGTAAAGCGTGCATCAACTCAAGCTCGCCCACTTTCACTTTCTGCAGATGACAGACTTCATGTTTTCTACTCATCAGTCTGTCTATCAGCCACTGTGCATTTCGTCAGTTTTATTTATTTTTTTAGGGGTTCACGAGGCGACACTGAGCTTGGAAGTGATTTAGATTTAGGAATTGTGCTTCTTTTTTGTGAGAAAACAAGAGGCACAGTGCCAGATACTCTTACAGCTCTTACTGCCGGCAGGACGCAACATTCTCACAGTGTCTCCTTCAGGATTCTCAATGGCCAGTGCCAATAGTCATAATGTCCTCGATATCAATAAATCCGTGAGTTGTTGTTAGTGGATAACTGCCAAGTCGTTTAAAGGTTTACATGAGACATGATCATTTTTAATATGTTTACACTTGAACTGCTATAAATATGAGGTCGGGTCCAACAATTTTGGAACAAAGATACATTTTTTAGCATTTGGCAAAATTGCAGCTCATAAATAATGAAACAAATGGCTGACCAGCAGTTGCATGTGCAGACCAAATGCCAGAAAAAAAACACTTATATTTATTCCAATATCTATGGACCTTACTGTATGCATAAAAATACATTTCAATGTAATGTTCTTCATTGCTACTTTTCCACTGATACTCTGTCCACGCCTCCCTACGCTGTGATCGACACTTCCTTTTAGCCCAGGTTATGTTTAACTGCTGAGAGAATCTGGGAGACCTGTTAACGCTTCCAGACTTACTTCCTCTGCTTCTTTTCCAGCTCGTGGTTGCGACTTTGCTGGCCTTCGAGGTGGAGTTTGGTGTCCTGCAGCTCGGCTGTCAGCTTCTGGCATTTCTTCTTAAGCTGCTGCGCCACACGCTGCACCTCCTCGTTGTCTGCCTGCACGTCTGTCAGCTAACAGACACGTACGTACACACACACACAAACAAAACGTTCAGAGCCTTTTCGGACAGTTTGCCAATAGTCTCAGTGCGGTTTGGTTTAAGAAAACCAGAGCAGGTTCTGAAGTGAGTGTTTTATCCGGATTTGATCAGTGTGACACCCTGTCATGCTTCACTCACAGTGAAGAGCAGCATAAATTCATTGAGACTATAAACTCTGAGCATGATCTAAGATTTCTTCCGCTTATATTATTGTCAGCAGTGTTGAGAAAGTGCACGAGGGCACTGTACATGGAGGTGTGCATGTGTGAAGACAGGTGTCATATCTGCCTACCTAAGTGTTTATGATGTGTACTGTGTAGCCGGCGTGTCATACCCATCAAGTCATTAAAAGTCAGTTTTCTTACACGATATTAGCTTACCCGTCGTTCGAGCTGCCTCTTGTTCTGCTGCTCGACTTCCAGCTTGTCGTCAAACTCTTGCTGCAGCCTCTTCTTAGTGAACTCGATCTCTCGGACCGCTCGCTCATACTTTAGTCTCCACTCTCCTCCTAAACAAGCCCACAATATATAATACACACACACACACACACACTTTTATATATTTTTTTAATTTGGCTCAAACTATACTACTCTCGAACGTCCACAGTCGGATTTAATTGGTCAGAAAGTGATGAAGTGAACGAAGTACAGATTCTATAGCAACAGTCATGTGTGTGTGTGTGTGTGTGTGTGTGTGTGTGTGTGTGTGTGTGTGTGTGTGTGTGTGGTGTGTGGGCACGATTGAACTCAACAACTGTGGAGAAATTTTATATCATGTCACTTTTTGTGAAATTATGTGTATAAGCATTTTTGGAAAAAAACTTTCAGTGTTAGGGTTTAATAAAAGTCAGGGGTTTTACGTTTTCTATCATTTTTCTGAATGTAAAAGGATAAACATTGTGTGGTAAGAAAGGAACAACCCCAACACCATTTTTCCTAACAACACTATGCTTTGTTATATTTTTTACATAGTAATTAACTAAGCTATCGATCTATC
>JAOTRS010000048.1:13007736-13019446 GCA_028565755.1 Dinotopterus cunningtoni | reverse complement strand
CTTCATTTATAAATATTGTAAAACCCCTCACGCATCATAGACTTTCCAGGTATTATAATGATACAATGTTTTTGATAGATCACCCAACTCTAGTGTAAGAGTGAAAAAAACTAAGGATGAATCAATTTAGTTAAGTTTTAGCAGGACAAACACTAGAAAATCTTCATTGGGAGAAGACCCGGATCAGAAATAGTCTGAACATGGAGGGAAATGAGAAAAAACACTAAAGGACAATAAAATAGAAGACAACAATATTTACAGATGCAAAGAAGATCTGCTCCAGTCGTCTCTGAGCTGCACTGGTAGGACTCGGTGGAGGGCTCTCCTACAAGTTAACCACCGAAAGGAAGTATAGCTGTGAGAGATGTATGGCTACAGTGTGTGACCACATGATTCGTTAGACCTCTCGGTGTAGGATTAGTGCAAGAGAGTCGACCGCAGCGGTGGCGGACACGTGTTAGATGTGTTGCAATGATGCGTCTGCAATGATCATCAAGTGCACATTGAACTGTTGAGGTTGAGCTTGCATGCACTCGCGCACACACACACACACACACACACACACACACACACACACACACACACACACACACACACCTTTGGGGTGATAGGTTGATGAGAGTCTTTAGATACATTCCCACGACAAGAGTTCCCAGTTTGGGTTGAGGACAGATGTGATACTGTCTTCACCTTTGAACATTGTGCATATAAAACACACAAAGTACATATATACAATTTTTTTTCTTTTATATTCAACCGCATTCATCCTACAGAAAATGAGTGTCATAAAACAAGCATGTAACAGAACATGCAGTGCGCCACTCCAAACAAAATAAATCGGTATAAAACCCAGAAAAAAGGGTTTTATACAGACTACACCTACGTCGTCAACTGTGTAAACTGGGAAGATTTCTCTCTCTATCTCCTTCTTCATGTACAAAGTGTGAAAGCGCCATTAACTGCCCTAAAATTTATTCCAAGTCTGTCGATTTCTACACGTTCAGAAAAGGGTACTTCATAATAAATAAAGCTGTGACTCATAGGTCGACTGTCGATTTGAATTTAAGCCAATGGAATTTTAATTGTTTTTATTTCATTCAAAAGCACTAATATTAACAGATTTATCAGTATTAAAACTACAAAGCATTGCCTAATAATTATTTAAAAAACAAGAATGAATAATCTTGCAAAACAAGAGTATTTTGCAAATGCTTTGTGGAAATTTTAAATTCTGTGGTATATTTTCAAGAAATTTAACAAAATTTCAAACACTTTCACGTTGGTAAGTTCGCCTAAATAATTTAAGTGTGAATCGATTCTCAATCAAAAATCTCAATTTTCCTACATTCTAGAACAATACTGGAAATTTCAAAATTATTTAACAACACAATCATGTAATTAAGTAACAACAACAACAGTCAGTTGCTATTTTAAGACATGGAGGTCACAAATATTAGTCATATCCAAAGCCTTGAGGTTCTTTATATAACAAACTGAAAAACTATTTCAATCACTTGAGCTTGATTCATTTATATAAACTTGACTTGTTTATCTATAGTATTCATACTCTACCCCTTCTGCTGGTTACAACAAAAAATCCTACAAGCATTCATCTTTTTAAAAGCCACACAGACATCCTGAAATCATGTAATGTCCATGGCAAATGTCCTCTGGTAAACAACCATCTTCCCATATTTTGCCCAACAAAAAAAATTGACAGCAAGTCGTGTTAGAGAACCACTCAAACAACATGTCACATGTTAAAGCCAAAAGTTATATCTTTAAAACTTTGTTAAAACATGTTAGTTTGGTTGCCTGAATTCTCACACGCAGTCCAATAATGATAAAGTATGTCATGCAGCAGAAATGCAAGTGGTACCTTTAGGCTCTTTGTAATCACTTGATTGGAGGTTGGGGTGAAACCAGGTGAAGCACATAAAGGTTCAGGACATGAGTTAATGGGGGATTTGATGGGAGAAACACCTGGAGGTACTTTGGGAGTTACAGGCGCTGGCTTGGCTACAATGGATCCAGGTTTGGGATCTGAAATGGATGCTGGTGATGCAGAAACTATAGGGTTTTTTGGGACTTCAGTAGCTTTGGGAATAAAACCAGCAAAAGGGACCATGGGGGAAGTCTTTGGCACAGGTACCCTCTTTGAAGCAGGGATGAATCCAGTTGGTGGGGAAACAGGGGACTTTACTGGAGAGGAAGTAGCAGGACAGGTAGGGGGAGAAAATGCCAAGGGAGAAGTTGCCAGGGGAGAAGATGCTAAGGTCTTTTCCTCTGGCTTTGAATGCGTACTCTGACTGACTTCTGGTGTCTGTGCACTCTTCTCTGTTACTACTGAGCTCTCATTGTCCACAGTTTTCTCCTCCTCCTTTTGCTCTCGTTTTTCTGCAGACGCCTCTTTACAGGGACGAGGTCGTGGATCCCTGGTCCTGCCTCGGCTCATCAGACTGGCTAGTCCTGTGGAGATGTCATCTTTTTCCTCCTTCTTTACTGAGTCATGTTTAAAAGAGAACATGGGCCTCTTTGTGACCTTGGGCACAGATGCTGGCATAGGTTTGGGTGTCTCTAGGGTAGGTTGGGGTATTGTAGCCGTAGTTGAGGGTTTGGATGGCTCAGAAGTCGATTTCGGAGGCTCAACAGGAGGAGCTTCATCACTCCTCACCACTCTCTTTATCACCTTCACAACCTTCCTAGGAGTTGCACCATTTGGGTCCTCTGTCGTCTCTGGCTGATGGGCACTGCCTGTGGCGTTGCCATCTAAAGAACCATTGGTCTTGCTATCTCCATTTGTAACAGGCACTGGACAGGGCTCAGGGCTTTTGAAACGCTCCTGGATCTTGAATGGTTCTGGACTCTTGATAAAGGAAAACCTGTTCCTTGTGGGTGAAGGGCTTTTGAATCGGTCCCGGAGCTGTGGCTGGGACTGGGGACATCCAGGGGGTGTCCGAGCAGGCTGGGGGCTCTTGGTACGCAGCAGGACTTTAGCAGGCTCCAGACTTGGTACTGACTGGGATCGACCACTGAAACTGCCATTGCTATCTGACTACTCAGCCAGATGGCAGCCGGGTGGGGAATGGAGGTGTTAAAGGACACGTGTTAATGAGGAGTTCAGGAAAAGTAATGCACAATTCATAATGCTGATAAAAATGCCTTAAAATACTTCTGAAAATGAATTTTTTTTTACCCTTAAATCTTGATATAAGGTCGTCAAGCTAAAGCACCAGGATTGTGCTCAAGTTTTTGTTCAAGCATTACTGAGATGCCTTAACGTGGAGGTCAACGACATAATCGACAACCGACTGGAAGCAGGTCACTGACTGGAAGTAACACGCTGCCCTACACTGAACCAGGGCCTTAGGTCAGAGTACTGAGATAACACATACAGCTTACAGAAAAGCATGCATATCTAAACCTTGGGTGTCCTTTTTTCATGGCTTCCATTGTTAGACCAATTAGGCTTGCCATCATACAGCAGTCTGGTAAACCTCATTCGCTGCCAAAAGCTACATTGATGTCCGTTGAATAAATTATGAATGAGATGACCTATCTGTGGAATAACACTTACTAATTAACCGGTGCAACTACGTGCACTATTTAATGTGGTTTACATGACAGTCTCCCTGAGGTCTTTGAGGAATCTGTGATGAACAGATTTAATCCTTGTGCAGCTCATTGATGCACTTCATGGCTCTGCTATGTACGTAGCTGAATATGTGTGAGAGCCTGCAGGCCTACAAAAGGCTTATCGCTTTGTTGAACTGGCTGTGGTACAGTAAAGCAAGATTGGTGAACATACACTATATTGCTGAAAGTATTCGCTCGCCTGCCTTCACATGCATATAACCTTGAGTAACATCCAATCCTTAATCCATAGGGTTTAATATGATGTCGGTCCACCAACATCATATTAAAAGCTTCATCTCTTCTGGGAAGGCTTTCCACGAGGTTTAGGAGGGTGTTTATGGGAATTTTTAAGCATTCTTCCAGAAGCGCATTTGTCAGACACTGATGTTAGACTAGAAGGCCTGGCTCGCTGTCGCAGCTCTAATTCATCCCAAAGGTGTTGTATCTGGTTGAGGTCAGGACTATGTGCAGGCCAGTCCATGTCTTTATGGACTTTGCTTTGGTGCGCAGTCAGGAACAGGAAAGTTAAGAGTCCAAAATGTCTTGGTATGCTGAAGCATTCCTTTCAGTGGAAGTAAGGGGCCGAGCCCAATGACAAAAATAAAATAAAAAAACACAACCCTACACCAGTTCCAACATGACTGTGCACCAGTGCACAAAGCAAGGTCCATAAAATCATGGATAAGCAAGTTTGGTGTGAAAGAACTTGACTGGCCTGCACAGAGTCCCGACCTCAACCCGATAGAACACCTTTGGGATGAATTAGAGCGGAGATGGTGAAACAGGCCTTCTCGTCCAACATCAGTGTCTGTCCTCACAAATGCGCTTCTGGAAGAATGGCCAAAAATTCCCATAAACACACTCCTAAACCTTGTGGAAAGCCTTCCAAGAAGAGTTCAAGTTGTTATACCGTAGCTGCAAAGGTGGCGGGGCCAACATCATATTAAACCCTATAGATTAAGAAAACTAGTAAAAGCCTGCTTCCTGTCAGTAGGAAGTGATGTGTTTTTTGTTTTTTTGTTGTTGATTTTTTAACAGCACTTACGCTCTCTTTCAAACTCTTGGGGGCTGTCTTGTTCTCTTCTTTAACCTGAAGAGGTTCATGGGAAAAAGTAATTATGATGTGCACTTTAAACCAAGTTAAAACATGGCTGAGCCAGGTCGTGCTGCAGATTACATACTGTATAAACAAACACACCACACACTCATGCATGACTTACCGAAATAATCAGTGTGCGGTAAACTGAAGTGTAACAATACGAACTGAAGCTGAAGCATTTCACTGAAGCGGTTAAGCAAGCGGCGGCGTTTCTGACTAAATTACTTTGAAAAAGCAGTAGACTTGAATATGATCTGTGTTACAGTGCAGTTGTGTGGTCATTTCGACACAGTAAAACACGTTCCCCGAAATCCATACATCACACACCTGCTAAACCATGCATTTGAACACACACACTGATGTCTACTGATGAGAACTACTCTAAAAGACATCACCCTTAGTGTTTTATTGTAGTCATGATTCATGCAGAAAACCCACAACTTGGACCACACACAGTGCAGTGTATTGAGATTTGAGAATGGAACGCCACTTTCCTTTTGCTCCCAGAAGGAAAAGCGTGATGAGAAAGCCATGGTGGTGACGTCGCGCTCATGGGCTGGGCCGGCTAATGAGGAGCGCGGGATAAACAGCAATCAGGAAGGGAGCTGATTATGTGACGGCCAAGAGATACGATTCTGAGCACGATAGATTCTGGACCTTGGACCGAGCTTCAAGTAAGAATGTCTTGCCACAGCACTGGAGGAAAGAAGAGATACTTAATCATGTGATATACTCTCTCTCTATATATATAGTGAGATTTAGTAAGCAAAACATAGTGGAGACAAAACATTAGGTAAGGAAATAACACATTACAGACTATGCTGTTACAGAAAACTGATTTACAAAATGCTGATGTAATACTGTTACTTAAACTTGTTAATTTATTATTTCCCTTAAATCTATGGTGTTTTATCTTGTACCTCTTGTACCACAGCAACTGGCAAACAACTACTAGAAATGTTAACCCTAAAACTACAGATGTACCTTTGATAAAAAAATACATTTCTTGTTAAATAAACACCTGACAAAAAATGTCCACATGTTAAGGATTACGTTCTATTTTCCATAACAATGCTTTTACCCCCATGAATAAGCTGTCGCTATGGAAACAGCATCTTAAACAAAGAACAATAATATACAGTATGTCGGGGATTTGCTTTGTTAGCCAGCAGCGCTACTTTAATATAATTTTAATAAACACTTACTGTCCAATCAGATTTAACAAACTTACAGCATTTGTAACAGACTTTTGAGTACTTTGCAAATTCAGCCAGCACTGGAGACTTGGGGATGGGAATTACCAGGGAACACCCGATACAATATGCATCACGATACCTAGGTGCCAATATGATATGCATTACGATTTTGTAAATACAGGTAGTCCCCGACTTACGAACAAGTTGCGGTCCTAGAGCATGTTCGTAAGTCAGATTTGTTCTTAAGTCAGACAAAGTCAGTCTTATACGCCTTTGACACAAACGTACAATGTAAAGCACACTAATCCACTTGACTAAATCTCTGTACCCTTTCCCTGCACTAACATATAATAATTGCATAATCGTTCCTAAGGAAATTCATCTTACACATCTCAAATCTCACAATGTTGTCTCTGCATCTTTAAATCATGAGCGAAATCCCAGACACCATTTTGTCTCAGAGTTGTTTTCCACTATATTGGACTGTGAAAACTCTGTTGTTTGTTTTTTTTTGAGGATTTTCCTTAATTAGGATTATTCATCAACGGGACAGCTGTACAGGACAGTTATTTCCTATCATCGTGCTCCTGGACTGATTTATTGAATGTTAGGCTAAAACAAATCACCAGAGATATGGCAAAAAATATTAAAAAAAAAGTCTCTTATTAGGATTAGAATAAAGCTAGGATTATGTTATTATTATTAGGTTATGAGGATAACACCAAAAGGCCCTGAAAGACTCAAGAAAACCCCAGTAGGAAATGACAGAACCATTATTTCGCAGTGAATAAAAGCTACTTCACCACAGTTACTGCACACACTACTACACAGGCCGGATAAAGAAAACAATCCAGGGAGTACGTCTGTGCCAAAAGACAATTTTACAGAACGGTCATGCTATAAATGACCCCTCAACCTGCCATTTTCGCTCACCTTTTGGTAATTCCCCCTGAACCTACGAACGCAGCATGAAGGTGTCTCAGAGTGCTTCTATTAGAAGCATGGCGGCTTTCCGGACTCAGAGCAGACAGGAGACGTGGCGTGTCAGGATCTAGCGTGAAGTATAACAGTATGCACCAGAAATGCCCTAACTAATACTGCTTTTAAAATTACAACATCGATTACAGTCTCCAATTAATTTCACCCTCTGCTCATGTTAGAGTTAAAAGCTCCCGGACTTCACTGTCCCTTCAATTCGCTGTCATTTCCTGACTTGTACAATTTAATGTTTTTCCTGTATGGGTTATCTGCTTACTGTTACTACATGTACATGTATAGATCTTCCGCGAGCGGATCGCACACTTTACACTTCTCAAAATATCCTTCTCTCCCTGTTCCACGATGTCAGCTCTCCCTTTTGACACAGATCTCATTTGGCCTCTGTGACTGAGTAGCTCGGGTCCTGGCTTACCTTCTTAATTCAGCTAAATTTCAAATATTCACGATTCTGATTGAAAGTGTTCTGTCTGAAACATGAACTTGTCTTATTTGTCCATAAGTCCATGATGAATGGATTTAATAAAGCTATTGTTAACCAATTACTGTAGTACAAGCATTAATAAAGTAATCGTTAACCAATTACTGTGGTACAAGCATAACAACATACTAGAGTGCTGTTACTTGAAAGTTGTACACTTTGGGGTGGTGTGAAGTGAAGGTGTGTACTACTACTACTGCTGTATAATAGCATTAACCACTAATACAGAAGCATTATTAAAAAGCAGACGTATTCTTTGAACACACTGTAACATCTGTAACACTGAAAAAATAATGTAAGATTTCAAACTTTGGGCAAAATGTGAGGCTGCAGCTGTAGCCCTGTTTGCTGAAACAAACAAATCACCTTTTATCTTCCAACATAGACATCTCTACGACTGGGGTGATGTACAGTTCTTAAACTACACAGGCTCATCCATTACAAACCAGCATCCAGACGTACACGATACACCAGTGGGACAGCTTTCAATAAATTCCACACAAACATGGATTACAGACATTTCTGTCTATTGCATCATGTGAATTCCTCGAAAAACTAAAACCACACACACACATCTGGAACATCTGCTATAATGCCCAAAGCAAAACTATAGTTAATTATGGGTTTCAAGCCTCACAGGCTTCTACCACACACACACACAGCTAAATAAAGAGTCCTTACTGTGCTTATCTATGTAAAGTGAAGTGAGAGCACAACCTTTTTTTGGGAGCGACGTCTCCAGCGCTGCAATTCATTATGCTAGTGTAACACCTCAACAGGGAAACTGCGCTCACACTACACTCATACATAAACATAACTACCAAATGATCAAATCCAGAACATTTCTACAAAAAAAAAAACTCTATAATCAAACAGCTCTCACTAAAACCAGGTACGTGTGACGGTCTAGGAAAACCTTTCACATGATGAACTCTAGATACATTCCTACAGTCTCAATTATGAGGAAATCTACTAACTTATGCTTAAAAACATAAAAAAAAAACAAAAAAAAAAGGACAAAATTGTACTTTTTTTTTTTATGCTGACTGCGGCAGACGGTGCGCGACATGTAGCTAATCAACAAGTTAAACAAAGTCACGTGACGTTCACTGTGTGAAGAAATCATAGTGTTTAAAGGATTGGGCGTTTATTAAAGTGGCTCCTTATGCAACGTGATGTTTACAAGAAAATGGCGTAATCAAGATTAAAAAGAAAATAAAAACATTTCCACATCGTTTTGGTAAAATATGGCTTATGCTTGAGCTCTTGAATCACATGATCGGAATCAAAATATCCGCGTTTTCTGACAAATCGCTGGCTAAATTTACTCTCAGGGATTTTACTGAACGCATGACGAGAGAGCAGATAATGTTGGAGGATGTTGAGAAACGTTACGGTATATTACAGTTTGTTGTTGTTTTAATCAGACGTCATCTGTAGAACTGCACACTCCTGAGCACAGCGCTCTGGTGATATTTATGGCTATGTCTTCAGGTATGATTTTATATGTTAAACTATCATTTAGTAAACCTGAAATATATAAGCCTTGTTTACATTCTGTTATTAAACAGGTCAGTTTCTGACCTGTTTGTCTCCCTACATTGCTGTTCACCTGTCACTCTGCTATCTGCGGTGTCTGACAGCTGAAAGGTCCCTGGTGTATTTTACCATTTAGCGTAAATGATAACACTGGGCCTGTTATAAAACTGGACTGGAAAAAAAAAAATTTTACCAAATTTTAATTTTGTTTTTAAAATACAACAAATGTGTGCAAAACTACATAATATAACCCTAGTACTGTGCAAAAGTATTGAGCTACGTTTTTCCTTCCTTCTATCGCATCAAATGAAATTAAAAGATGTAAATTAAATTAAAGAAACAATAGCGTTTTTTTTTTTTTAGTGAGACAGACTACAAAATGCCTAAAGATTCTATAAAAAAAAAAAAAAAAAAAAAATTGGTCGGCAGCAACCTCAATTTCCCTTTTGTCTGTTCCAACCACTTTAGCTATCACCAGCTAATGCTAATACTAATCCCGGCTTCATCATTTGTCATGTCTGATTTCATGCATCGAGTTTGATGCTTTTTATGCCTGAATGATTCATAGGTCACCGTGTGGCTTAACAAACAAAATACAAAAACATTCCTCTGATTCGACCCAGGTACAGGGACTGGACTGAAAAAAATGAGAGACAAAAAAGTCCTTCAGGAAGCCTGGAGAAGTATTCCTCAAGGCTACATTCAAAACACAAGAAGGTCTGGCTCTTTAGAAACAATATATGAGAAAATCAGGGGGCTCAGGTCTTTTTCACAGTGCTTACGATATGATGATGCGACCCGAGATAAAAAGGTCACTACACGAGCGCCAGTGATCGCCGACAGGGATAACCTTCCCAAAGGATGTACGGTATGATACCAACAAATCTTTTTCTTTTAGTGGAAAATTGATAAAACTGTCTGTCACTGTAAGTTTTTTCCATCAGGTCAGATGTCACATTTTCACCTGTTTGGCAAAATTTAGCCACTGCAACATCCAACAGGTTTTCCCAGACGTCCACAACTAACGTTTGCATATTTATCAATTATTTCTGAAGAAGTTATATTATAATAACAACAACATTTTGCTGACCCAAAATGCCTCATCAATGCAGGACAACTACCTAAATAATCAGCAAAAACCCAAAATGCAGTGATTAAAGAAGTACCCCTAAATGAAAAACAAATAAAATAAATAAAGCTAAGACTCAAACTAGACAACTAGAGCAAATTCAAAACCCTTTCCATTAACAGTTTTGCTCTCAATCCTGGAACTTCTTGTTTCGTCTGTACGTTCAAAATAAATATGAATCTCCCACACCACACCAATAAAAATAAAATAAAAAGGCACCACCTCGTTTTGAACCAGCGCAATACATGATCATTAAGCTCACTAATAGACAGATCACTCTTTCCACCAGAGGAAACAGGAAAGCTTTGCAAGTTTTTTTTTCTGCAGTTAAAGTAGCACTTCAGTGGCGAGAACAGAGGAGTGACTAATCGTGCTGTTTTTCACCTTAAATGCCCGATGTGTGTGTTAAACAAAACAGCACATGAACTCTGAGGCATTATTTACAATCTACTAGAACACTGTAAAAAATCATAACGCTAATAAATAGTTAAAAATCAGTGAGAGCAGACGATCAGAAACACTCACCTACTGTAGAGGCAGAGAGAGAAAGAGAGAGCGCTTTATTACAGTCTGTCTTTTACTGACTGAGCAGGCAGAAGCGATCGAGCCTGAACCCTGGCACACCTAAACATACCAGACTAAAGTGACCGCACTGACACTTCATGGCTTGATTAAATTGCTACAGTAGCCTAAGATAGATACTCCGCTGACCTGCCGCTCTCGAGCCTAAAAATAGTGCAGCAGAGTTCGACGGGCCTGAGCCTGAGCCTTCACACTGAGCCCGCGGTCAATTTCCAAACAGCTCTGCTTGTGTTTCGATCTCTATGAAACGTTTGGTGTCCACTCGCAGCCTTACCTCGGCTCCCGTGCGCTGGTTCCTCAGTGCCAGTGTGGCTTCCCTACCTTCTGTCTTTCAGTACAGTCCAGAGTACAAGTTCAAAGAGAGAGAAAAAGAGAGAAGGGAGATCCAGTGAGATCACGTCCCTCACAACTCGTTGACTGGACCCCTCTATTCCTGACACTGCACGGTGAGACGACAAGAAGGAGGAGGAGGGACAGCTGTCGGTGTATATGATGGGGGTCTCACCAGGCTAAATATAGATCTCAAGCACCATTACTGCTCCAACTGTCCTCGCTTACTCCCCACCCCCAAGAATGCAAAATGCAGAATGATGACGCTCTGCTCTGCCTCACTGTCTCAACAACAGCTGCCTCTTTATTCTCAGCTGCTCGTCGATACCAATGGCTTCTGGTCTGCATGCGAATCCGCCGTCACTTCGAGCGGTGTTGCCGAGAGGATGTGTTTTTCTCTGACGGGGTCAGAGTGCAGCGAACCCGAAGATGGAGGAGAAACAGAAATGCGAAAGTGTGTTGTAGAACAGAGGTAGAGGAAGTGATGCAAGGGCTTGGCACTTCCTATGAGAGGTTTCAAAACTGCAGAGCACCCCGAGAGGAAAACATCACACCACACTTCACCTACAATTCGTCTCTCTCGCTAGCATCTCATGAACTTTTGATACCGACAGCATGTATAATCTTGCAATGTTCAATATCAGTGTATATACAGGTCCTTCTCAATAAATTAGCATATTGTGATAAAGTTCATTATTTTCTGTAATGTACTGATAAACATT
>JAOTRS010000048.1:12990079-13001896 GCA_028565755.1 Dinotopterus cunningtoni | reverse complement strand
GCAATAAAAACCACTGCTGTCACCTATAGTCATGCTGGGGGGGACAAGAGAAGTAAAAAAAAAAAAAAAAAAAAAGGTTTGTTTAATTTGACTGTTTTACTCAAATGAGAGCCAATCGAATCAGGAGTTCTTCCTGAACAGAGCACTCGAGCAATCTTGAGAAGTAAAATAATACCGTCTGGGCCAAATGCAACAACAGCGGTAACTGTGCGGGATAAAGGTTTGCTTAGAGAAATGCAAACTCACAGCACATGACAGATAGCGCCATCACTACGACAACACTGAGCCACTGAGCAGAACTGAAGAAGGCGACCTTCGATTCTGACACGGTTAATCTGTGTAAAGGGTAAAAGTAGAGAAACAAAAAAAACAACAAAAAAACATCTCGAGTGCTGTTAAACATACAGTGTCTAATATATTCCATCAATCTAGAGATAACTGGTAGGATGTCGCCAGAAAGCCTGGCCTTGGCGTTTCTGTGACGGACGCTTTACGAACAGATCCGTAGATAAAACTGTATTCGGCTAATCCTGCTCTCACGCTGCTTAGAAGTGATGCCAAAAGCCAAGAGAGAAGTACTTGCCACTGTTAGAGAGGGAAAGAAAAAATAATAATAAACAGTCTTTGATACAGGGCTTGAGAACGGGGTTGTTATACTGAGAGAGGAATAAAAGATGGACTTCTAAAGTTAAACTGGACGAAGTTAAACTGGACGAAGTCACAAATGATACCGTAAGTGAACTAAGATGAATGAATGCAGTTTAGCGTCTACCAGAAGTGTAAATAGTAGCGTCGAGTACGCAGATCAGAGCAAATATTTGCATTGTGCAAATTATATATTATAAGGTGCAGGTTAATTTAGTACAAGTCCAGGACTGTGCAGAAGTCTTGAACCCCTTCGTTTCTTCATATTTCGCTTCCAGACTTTCTGGATTTTTAATGGGGTCTTAAGGAACAGGAAGAATTTTTTTTTGGCTCTTATTTTTGTCAAGATTTTGGCTCACCTTTGTTTGTTAAGCCACACAATGACCTATGAATCATTCAAACATAAAAAAAAAAAAAACATCTAACTTATGGAATGAACCAGTGAAAAACAGGTGCAGATGATAACAGATGATCAGGCCGGTGATTAGTAATCAGAAACCACTGTAGTAGTGTTTAATTCGTATCTTTAGGCACTTTGCAGTCTGTCGCAGTAAAACATGTGTTACCTGTGTTCTTTTATTTAATCTACATCATTTAATTTAATATGAAAAATGTTTTTGTCTCCTCCAGTAAATAATATTTGGCCAAGATAACAAGATAGCAGTATGAGTTGTAAAGTGAACTGTTGTAATAGAAAAACTATTGTTGCTTAAAACTAGATAAAAAATTTTTTTTTTTTAACTTTTTTGTATGTCTCTCCCGGACAGAAGGTCAAACAGTTTGTGAGGAGTCTTTGTGACGCTGCATGCTCTGCACAGACGTCTAATGTCCTGTAGTTGACATATTGATGTGAAACAGTCCAAACAGGGCACGAATTCCAACAAATACCTGTTATCACGCGCTAAAATCTTGTCTGCTGTTATTATTATTATCATTATTATTATTATAACAATATACAATGTGGAACACTGTCATGTTGAACCTGTTCCTACATAAACAGACGAGTTCACATTACATCACAGTCTCAAGAGAAAAAAAAAAATTTCAACTCCACTCTACTCTCAGAGAATTAAAAAGAAAACAAGATTGGTTAAAAACTCTGTTGTAAAAAGCTGTCTTTAACTTCAATCTTTAATTACAACTGATTTCTTTAGATCGTATTTACCGCATCACGATGTGAAACACAGGAAAAGCGTGCTTATCAGAGGGCAAGTTGCAAAACTGACATTATATTAACATCTTGGTCACGGTCCCACCTTGCATATCCAACAGAATGCCCAGGTTTAAGAGATAAACACCAGCGGGTGTCCCTGTACCTGAAGCACGAGTGTCTGCATCTGGCACACAGCTGTGGGCAACTTGTTGCAGTCGGCGTCACAGCGGGTAAGACGGGGTAACGTTTGCATGGCGCCAGAGGAGCTCAGCAGCATGTTGTGTATCGTATTACGAGCTGCGATTCGGTCGTTCTCCAAAAACTAGCAATGATGCTGCTGGAGTATAAATCTTTATGACACGCTTCATTTTTCTCTGGTTAATTTGATTCTTCTGAGTAAATGAAATAGATAGATAAAACGATTGATTTCACTCAGGGCTGCCAAAAAGCTAACAGCACAGGCTAGATTTGGTTAAGAGGTTGTTTATCATTCATGAGCACCGTTAGCAACACGGACGAGCTCGTATAATATACTGTACTTATCGTCAGTGATGAGGATTCTTTTAGGCTGTGTTTGTTTCGGAAAAGGCTCTACGGCTGGCTTCCTGATTTTTTCACAGGACATCCTGGTGACATTCATGGATTTAGTGAAAGATTAAGGCAAGGAGTGAGTCAGTGAGTCAGAGAGAGAGAGAGAGAGAGAGAGAGCGAGAGAGAGAGAGAGCGAGAGAGAGAGACCTCCCACCCTCAGAGGCATTCCTCAGTTATTCTATGGAGGAGGAAGATTCCTGAACAGCACTTTCTGCCAAAAGCAATCGCTCTTCCACAATTTGCTCTGAAGCACCAAAAATAGTACGCCCATACCCTTAAACCTCACCCCCGCATACTGTATTTTACTGTATTTTTAATACGGTCTTCCATTTTTCCAGCGAAGAATTAATCCAACACTCACTTCCTGCTGGCTGCTGCGGAATAAAAGTGAGAGATGATTCCCGGAATCCTGAAAGCCTTAAAAACAATTTTGTCTCAGCTCTTTTTTACACCCTCCTTCAGACATGATAATTATGAAGAAAAACAATACTTTTACAGCAAATGATATCTCCGGTCTGATATAAGTTAAAAGTCTAACCTAAAGCAGAGCGTAAAAAGTCAGTCCAAGGTGGAGATGCCTGCAGAGTAATAATACCTACAAGATATTATTTGTTTTAGAAATGCTGCCATCATGTCACTGATTAACTTGCCAAGTCACATTTAAAAGTTATAATTAAGCCTGCCAGACACTCCTGTTTTGCCAGTAACTGAACGAGGAGAGAGAGAGAAAGATGATCGGCCTACAGCACCTCCTTTTCTTCATTTATAACCTAGCTATTTGTCTTCCTGGATAAAAGGAGCTGAGAATATCTGCTGCTGCTTTACCAGAGCATCGGATCACACCCGTGCCCGTCTGTGCCAAGCGGGTAAACATGACCTCCGAACCGGCTCGTGGCAGCCAATGTGACGCACACACACAAAGAATAAAGAAACGTCTCAACGGTTCCTGTTTGTGATCCTGATATGTTTTTTTTTTTTTATTTATCAGCACTCCAAAGTTGGCCGCACTGTCTTATCAGTGCTTTTCTGTCTAAGGCTCCTGTCTCCACAGTCACTGCAGTGCAGACGTGAATGCGTTACATCGATGGACGCCCCACTTGTGATTTGCACGAAAGAAGAGCGGCGAGCACTGATTTGTTTTTTTGTGTGGTCTGTGGTGAAGAAACAACCCATGGAAAAGCATAAACAGAAGCGTTTGGATATCTGCAAACAAAACTTGGAGCGATGCTCTGCTCTAAGAAAGATAAAAGTCTTTTAAAAGAGAATCGTTACTGGTGACGAGACACAGATTCATCACTACGAGCCCTTGAGCGAGGACCTTAACCCTCAACTGCTCAGATGTATAATGAAGTCGCTCTGGATAAGGGGAAAAAGGTTTGACAATTAACAGTGCTCCCGCTATCCGAGGGTCGTTGTGATCTTGCATGACGATGCACGTCCGCACACTTCTGCACAAAATCTGCAAAAAACTTTGTCTTAAGGGTGTTAAAGCATCTTTTCTGGAGTCCTGGTCTTGCTTGATCAGACTTTCACCTATTTGGTCCCCTGTGAGCAGCACTACGAGGAGGATGATTCACTTCTGCTGAAGAAGTGAAGACAGCGGAGAATTTGTAGCTCTCAGCTCAGCCTAAAACCTTTTTTTTTTAATAGAGAATACAAAATCTTGTTGTCAGATAGACCAAATGTATTGAATAGCAAGGAGATTATGTCGAAACAACAAGTTTTTGTCTCTTCTAAATGTTAATTAAATATAATATAATATTACTTTTCTTCAGCTCCACAACCCATGTGAGAATGTAAGGAGCAATTAAGCGTCGTTTTTGTTCGTGCATTATGTTTTAATCAGGATCCTAAGAAAAGAGTAAAAGGAAATGAATAAACGAGAGCTCCAGTGAGAGATCTGGCGAAAGAGAAAGCTTTAGCCTCGGGAAAGTGAAACAAAATAAATAAATAAAGACTTCATCAGTGGGGATAATAAGACTGATGAACTGAAAAAATGTCTATTTTAAGCTTTTTTTTTTAAGATGTGTACATTGTAATGTCTATGATGGTTTCACGGGGAAAAGAGATGGTGAACTCTGACATCACTCGAAAATAAATTAATGAGCAGAAATAAGTAGGGAAAAAAATTAATGGATCTTTTTAAAAAGAGGTTGGATTAAAGCTGTTGAGTCAAGTGCCTCTTTTGTTTGTTGGTAAAACCCGAAATAGAACAATGGAGCAGCTCTGGTATGAACAGGGGGAATAAAGAAAGAGAAAGAGAGAGAGAGAGAGAGAGAGAGAGAGAGAGCGCCAGTGCTTACGTTTTCAATTTGCAAGAAAACCACATTCCCGGTTGCTGTTTGTTCGCTCTGCTTTAAAAAAAAAAAAAAAAAAGTCACATTCTCCGATTTCTGTCTCAAGCCTTTCTTCACGTGCAGGGTTATGTGAATGCCATATTCACATGTCAGAGTTTTCTAGGACTGTAACTGCTCTGGAATGTCAGCGATTCCCAGACTGGGGTAAGGAAACGACCCGCTGCACAGGAGTAGCACGGCTGGAGTGGATTTTTTTATTTTTTTTTTTTCACTAACTTCAGCCCTCGTCACACGGCAAGCCTGCGAGGGCGCTGCGTCACTCGTCAGCGAATACATCACCCGCTTACAAAAACACACATACAGGGAAGCAACATGTACGATACGATCAGGGCCCGGAGCAGATTGTGTTTTTCAGGTTCGGGGTTTCAGCATTATGCTCCAACGTTGTTTCCCTGCGGTATTATTAGCCCCGAGTTCACATTAATCAAACGGCCACTACCCTTACACTAGGACATGCATCTTATTTACCATCACTCCTACGACGGGACGAGGAGGAGGAGGAGTGACGTCGCTCTGTCTCGTGCGCTCGGTTTGCAGGAGTTCAGCTGCCCTGTGTGTCCTTGTTTCACAATCCACAGAGGGAGAGAGACAAAAAAGGAGAGGGTGATACAGTCTAGCTGAACGTAATGAAAAAAAAATTATGTGTAAAAATTGCAACACCGCTAGTTATTCTTCTAAAGAACACACACACAAACATAAATAAATGCTGAAACACCCGGTTCTTTCCTTTAGCTTTCTATACTTAAGTCTATGCTCACCTCACTGTCTAGGGCTGGGACTATAGGACTATATAATATGATTATAATTTTATATCTTACTGAAATTATCACCAGGACTTTTAGACTTGTTGGCCTCTTTAATTTGTAGACCTGCCCTTTCGTGCGATTCAGTCAAACTCATGCAACAACTCAGCGCATGTAATCATGCACATACATGTCAAGTCCTTCAGGTTAATGCTTACATCAGATCGAGGACGAACGTGATTGTAGTCACGTGATTATATTGCTGCCAGAAAAATGTCATCTAGATCGTTTCCGGTGTTCAACTGATAACTGCCTGAATGAGCAAGTGCACAGAGGTTCCTATTAAATTGTCTTTGGAGTGTATGGTGCTGACAGACTGCACTGTTACTCAATATTTAAAAAAAAAAAAATTATAGTCCCGCCCAGTCTTCCTGAGACATCCGTGAACTACACAATCCACTGAGACACTGATCAGGACTAAGTGCTTACTAAACAAAATCAGTAGTTATTTCTACTTTTTTTAGACAGCTATCCTAAATAATCCTCGATTTTTTTTGCAGGAAAAGATATTTTAGCTCCTTTATTTACGCCTACATTCTAAACGAACCCAAAGTAAAACTTTAACAGCCCTATCCTTTAACCTAGTCTAGCTTTAGAGACCAAGCCTTAAAACCGACATAGAGACAAAGAGACAAGGAGAAGAGACAACTATAGCTGCAAGCAACGACAAGCGGGACCAAGCACCTTGCACCATCTCCAATGCACATAACCGGTGTGATTTTTGTGATTTTGTCATTTAAAGGGAACAAACCAATACCATTATAACATGATTGTAGAATTTGGGGGAATTTTATGTCAAGATCTTCAAAAAGCTGCGGCTGCTGGGAAAAAAAAAAAAAAAAAAGGCGCCACACTATGCTGTCATTCGATGTGATGTCACTCAATATAATGTCACACAGAAAGTTATTAACCTCTAGGTTTAAGGCATCGCCACGGCTGACCCGTTTGCAACTCCGTATCGACCATTATACATCCCCGATATCTTGCTATCACACAGGCCCAGTTTGGTGGTGGTCGTATAAATACCTTAGGAGGAGTGTATCAAACAACCCAAAATAACTGTCTTCCTGTTGAGTAGAGCCCGTGATATGCAATGAGAAAGTTGTTCAGCTCTAAATGTGTACTCTGTCAATTTTCATGACTTTTTAAACATGTTAAGACTTCCAAAAACCCCAAATGCTGGAAAAAATAAATCATAATTGTTAAAAGAACAAGAGGGCCCTCACACACTATGACGACATAGGGCTGATGTAATAGTGCTTGGGCCATAGTGTTCACCATTTATGTGAATACAATGACAAGTATTTAGCAACTGAAACAAACAAACAAACAAAAAAAAAAAGAAACCGGAAGAAAAAAAAAAGGAAAACTGTCTTGTGTTACAATTCATTTTAACATAGTGTTACCCACTCTCACACATACATTTTACACAGGGAAAAAGAAAAGAAAAAGAAATGCTGTTGAGATCTAGGCCGGACGCCTCCAGGTGTGGAGTGGCTGTTACACCAGAGGAAACAACCTCCCTAAACACACAACTTAATTAAACTGTAAGGTTGAGAAAAGACAAAGTGATGAATGAATATAAATTGCGAACGTCAAGTCATCGTGATCTGTTACTCCTACGGCAATGTGAAAGTTGGCTGAAAAGAAAATACTTGTAACTGACTGTTCCCCCTGAAAGAAAATTTAGGAAAAGGAAATAGAGATAAGTGAGAAAGAGAGAGAGAGAGAAAAACAAACATCTTACGTCTAAGGCATCACGGGGCGCGCCGTTTGTGTTCCTGAGCCAACATCGGTTCAACTCGCTCAGCTCCAGGATCGGCTGCACCTTCAGACGTACGGAATCGCCCGACTGCCTGATCATCTCCACGATCTCGTCCCTACTCTTGCTCTCCACATTACGGCCGTTGATCTCCACCAGCCGGTCTCCCGGCACCAACCCCAATGCTAGGTCCTTAGTCCCGGCACCGGGTTCAGCAAAATGCACCACTCGCCGGTACACGCTCCCATCAGCCGCCCGGTCCAGCATGGTGGTGCGACGAAGGGAAAAGCCGAAGTCGCCCGTGGTTCGCCGCTGCAGCTCCAGCTCACGGACCTCAGGCTTCGGTGGAGGGACCACAGCTGGGAGACGCAGACTGGCCGGGAAGGTCTTCTCCACCATCTCTGGGATTCGAACTTTCTTCCCATTAGAAGGCTGCCGCTGGTGCTGTTGCTGGAGGCTGTGCTTACGCTCAAGGTCCAGCAGCTTGTTCTCCACCTGAGGTGACGGTGCGGTCGAGTTCTGTCCGGATGGAGTGGACCCTTCCGAAGTGCTCTCCTCTTTGCTCCTTTGTGAGAAGGAAAACCGCTTCATGATCTGGCTCATCTGCGAGCTGTGTGAAGCGAGAGGGCCGAACCTAGCCGCCCGCTCCTTAACGGAACTGCCGAAGTCGCCCTTCAGGTCGTCGCTCGAGCTCGCGGCGCTGAGCTGCTCCGAGTCGAGCACCACGCTGCTGCGGTTACTCAGCCCGTCCGACTCGATGTCGTTCAGACTGAGCTCCATGCTGCTGGCCACCTTGATGGGGATGGGGTTGGAGATCTCTAGCTTGTTGCGCGAGTCCCGCTTCGAGCTGCGGTTCAGGTTGAAGAAGCCCCGTCTCATGCTCATCTCATCGAGGCTGCGCAGCTCGGCGGCGGACATCCGCTCGTGCTTGTCTTTCTTGTCCTTCTTCCGCCCTGCATCCTTCTCCTTGTCCTTTTTGATCAGGTTGAACATGATTCAGCTCTTACGACGGCGAGTCCCACACCTGTGGCCCTTATATCCTCAAACGTGAGGCTTCTTTCCATACAGAGAGGCAGGGTTGTTGATGTCAGTCCAGAAGGCCTTGATTCATGTAGCCTGAAAGAAAAAAAACGACCACAACATTAAAGCTCTCACCTGTGAAATAATTTTTTTTTTTAAATGCTGCTCTTTACAATACAGCTGAACTTAAAGCCAGTAATGTTGGTTAGTCGTCCCACGATAAGCTGTGATGCAGCGGGAATTTACTTATTTTTGAAACGTTGTAACAAAACTATCTGTATGACATTTTCTCGTCCATGTCAGTCTAACCAAAGATATGTGTGAGTAACGGTATCTCATCTGAAGAGTGTGTGCTCTGTCAGTCAAAGTCAAACTGCCTTTTATTGTCATTCCAAACATATACAATGTGCAAGACAGCACACACCATGAGCAAATCAGTTCAGACTGTACACAACATCTCAAATCATACAGTATGATTTAGATATCACAATAACATAGCGAAAAAGCTAGCAAACACACCCAGCTCCTGCTCTCCTAGTGAAAACGTTTGCTTTCAGAGCAGCAGACAAACGTCAAAATCATCTGAACTTTCGATGACCCGACACACAGAGATGGAAGTGTTTGGAAGAGCAGCTGTGAATGTTCCACGGATTACATGAAAATATTTGACTAGAAATCCACACACGAAGGGTGCAAATGTCTCGATAACGATCTCCAAATATGACAGGAATCCACCAGAGTGACTGAGAACTTCACTCCATGAGCTTAATGGAATAAACATGCTACATCAAACACAACAATATTAACAGGCTAATAATAACATCAGGAGATCAGATCTAATGGCTTACGGGGTACTTATGAAATCTGCAGGGCTCTGAAAAGCGGCTTTTACGTTCTTAAGTTTCCCACCAGCAGGAGACCCTTATATCCAAACAAGGCCCTTTAACAAGGGGGCGAATTCCTCCCTCCAAGACAGGAAGTCATTCTGGTACAAATGCAAAAGAAAAATGGGGCCATTTTTACATGGAGCCGTGTTCCTGTGCTACTAACGTTGACAAAATCCCCTCATTCACGTATAGAACCTAAAAGTATAATCCTATTAAAGCAGGGACAACACTACAGACATTTTTGCTTTCAGCTTTTGTGCTTGTGTTGAACTTAAACTCTATTAAACTCTGACTAACACTGAAATTCAGTTTAAAGACCTGAGACACAAAGACGCCCGTGTCCGGTGTAGCATGCTTTACGTTATTACTACAATTATGTGTGATTATTTTTACCGCATGATCGCTGATAATATACACAAGCTTACATTTTTAACTCACATGCAGTTCAGTGCTGTAACTGGCAGGGTTGCCAGATTTTTTTCCGAGTCCACCTCTGACTTGCTCTCGCACATTTATTTGTTCATTTATTTGTTTATTCATTGCACATTAGATTAGTTATTTTAATAATTTGTAATGGTGCATGCATGTTTAAAAAATATATTTACATACTTAAATTAGAATGTGAAAGTAAAATAAGACTATTGCAGTAAGTGTTAGATTAGACACCAGTCTCCAGACACACAGCTGTTTAGTCCCAATCTCTGTAAATGGAAATGCTTTTACTTTCAATATTAAACATATCTCTGATTTTTACTGTTTACTGACCACATTTCTTCCACAAAACTATGCTATCAGGTTTTGATAATGTGTTGAAGGGCTTCTAACCCACTTCCAGTAACTTCAAATCTCCTTAGCTGTCTTCTTTAATTGATGCAGCCCAACAATTTGACCCTTCTGAAATGATGACTTTTTTTGGCCATGCAGTGTATTTATGCCCGTTTCCTCAACTTAAATCTCTGCTTCCTCTCCCCCACACTCTCTCTCTCTCAACATCCCAGGCCTGTGCTAGCTCAATCTGTCCCAGCATTACCAATGTGCCAAAAAAACAGACAATCAGAGTGTAAAGGAAGGCAAAATCTGATTGGTTGTTTCCATTACAATGTTCTTTCAGACTGGAGGTTTTCAGCTAAAATAAAGCAAATAAATAATAAAGCAAAAATACCTCTGCACCTCTACAGCTAGTAGTGTTTTTTTTTTTTTTTACTTGCAAATTTTCACTCTTCAATGCAGCAGGTTGCAGTATGCCCCTACTTGGTTTGCGAGCACAAGAGAAGAAGAGAATGAGAACAATAACTTTTGCCTTACGCCTAATATAGTGTTATTTATATTTCAGGGAAAAAAGTCAAGAACGACGCTCTCGCATGCCTTCCAACTATATCAGCTATATGGCTGTGTAGGTCAGAAAATGAAACTGACGCGTGCTACAGACACACACACACACAGACCTCGGAGGAGATAGACGCCAGTGAGCCCGGTTTCCGGAGTGCGGAACGATTGTGTTCGGAGGGGGGGGTCGACACTAAAGCTCTGCTGCATCACACCCTATGGGCAGAGATGAACCCGATCCTTCTGGAAGGATATAAAAGATCAGCAGCAGTTACGCAAAGGGGTTGGCACAGTGGCTTAGTGGTTAGCATTGCCGCCTTGCACCTCCGGGGTCCGGGTTCGTTTCCCACCTCGGGGACTGTGCTAACTGACGTTTCCAAATTCCCTGTGCGTGATTGTGTGTGTATATGTGTGTGCCCTGCGATGGATTGGCACCCTGTCCAGGGTGTACCCCAATTCTCCTGGGCCTCCATTAGCTCCAGGCTCTTCGCCACCCTCTGTTTCACTCACTCATCGTATACAGGGTCACAGGGGGCCTTGAGCCTTTCCCAGGAGACTTAGGGCATGAGGCGGGGTACACCACAGACGGGGTGCCAATCCATCGCTGGGCACACACTACGGGCAATTTGAGAACGCTAATTAGTCTAATCTGCATGATTTTGGACTGTGGGAGGAAATCAGAGTACCTGGAGGCAACCCACCAAGCACGGGGAGAACATGCAAACTCCACGCACACAGATTCCTAAAATGGGAATCAAACCCGGACCCTGGAGGTGCAAGGCGACAGTGCTAACCACTACGCCGCGACGCTGAGATCAGATGTTAATCGTAAAGATGGGGAGTCTATTACGTGACATTGCTTATTTTGTAAATGTCACTGGTTTTGACAGAATTCTTTTTTCCAGACCTAGAGCTGACTTGGTATACACAGATCTGGCAACCCAAGCTTGCTCAGGCTGCTTTTTTTAAACAGAACATTGCCAAAAAAAGACAGAAATTTCTTGTAAAATTAATGATGAGCAGACAGTTGAGCATCCTCACTGACAGCATGCCTCATCTTGCCAGAACACACACGTCTTCACAGGCCCTAACACACACACACACACACACACTTAACACCTATCCTGCACTCCAACATCTCCCTTTAAACACATGTTTAGTGTTTAAACACCAGTCTGAATGACGGCTCACACACTCACACACACCTGCACTGCGTTCACACAGATAATTTTATCCATTAAAGAGATTTAAAAAACGAGCAGATACTGGTCTG
>JAOTRS010000048.1:12943654-12956041 GCA_028565755.1 Dinotopterus cunningtoni | reverse complement strand
AGATATCAAAAATCCCTTCGCAATTTTGCATCCTCAATGTCTTGAGATCACACGGGCCCGGTTTGGTGGCGATCATAAAAATCCCTTGGTTGCGTTTTGCAAACGGCCCAAAGTAACTGACTTCCTGTTAAGTCGAGCCCATGACATTCAATGCGAAAGTTGTTCAACTGAATGAGCCTTAAATGTGTACCAGGTTTCGCATTCATGCGTGCAAGTTTGTATAGGCTATGCAGCAAAATCTCATGTGAGACTCTCAGGCATCCTAAAGGCAGCAGATTCCAACCTAAGTTTTTAAGCATGTTAAGATCCCCAAAAAGCCGTGGATAGTGGAAAAAAAAATCCTTTGATGACATAGGGCTGATGGCATAGTGTTTGGGCCCTAAATACTTCATTAGGTACACCCCTTCAACGGCTCGGTAACACAGATAACTTATCAGTCGATCACATTGGGAACTCGTGGTCAACATGGTCAAGACAATCTGCTGAAGTTCAAACCGAGCATCAGAACAGGGAATAAAGATGATTTAAGGGTGATTTAACATGACATGTATGTCAAATGACAGCTCGTTACAACCAAGGTATGCCGAAGAGAATCTCTGAACACACCACGTTGAACCTTGAATCAGACAACAGGAAACTGAGGCTTAAATTCACGTCGTTGTTACGATATTGAATTCAATTGTATTTTGTATTTGTATATATATATACAAATGTTATAGTAAACAGTACACGCACGCACGGATGTTGACTATACGGGTGACGCACACGCACTGAAACATACTCACAATCCCGCACGCAAGAGACAGAAGAATCATCGGCTCAGTTGTGACCACATGATGGTTGGCAAACAATGCGTATACGTACTACAGTACTTGTATATCAATAACTTCCTTTTTTAACAAGTTAAAACTTCTTTTAAAATTTTGCTGAACTCTTGCAGACCAAGTTACACGCAATCTAAGCATGTCACCGTACTTTGTTTCCTCCTGGTTGTGGTTAGTCAGGGAGTAAGGGTGGTGTGTTGTGGTATTTCTGTTTCAGCTTCGGTTTTTTTACTTCGGGACTAGCTAGAGGGAATTTTTGTTTATTGTTTTGGCCTTGTCACCTTTGTTGTAAATAAACACTAAGCAAACGCATTATTGGTCTCACAACCCTTTTTATTTATTTTTCACCCTTTTTTTCTTTTCTTACCTGTCACGGCCAACCTAGACCTGGGCGTAACAATCACTAAAATTGGAAAAAACCTTGCCTGGTCTGATGAGTCTCGGTTTCTGCTAGAACATTGTGATGGAAGGGTCACATAAACATGAACGCGTGGATCCATCCTGCCTCGTGTCAATGGCTTAGCCTGGTGGTGGACTTGTGTTATAAGGTTGTGGGTAGCATTTAATATCCAAAAGGGCACCTTTTGATGTGATGGAACGGGAGATTCGTTTCACGGATTTACAGCCAACAAATCATGTTAATATGGACCGAAATCTCTCAGGAATGTTTCCAGCATTTTGCTGAATGTGTGCCATGAAGAATTAAGGCAGTTCTGAAGGCAATAACCGGTACAACTCAGTACTCGCACAGTGGCATGTGAAAGTATGCGTGTATTTATCTCAAGGTCAAGACAATACGCAACAAAGATTCAGCTAGCCGGAGGGGTAGCAACAGCAGGAGTGTGAAAAGATGTGGATTTAGAGAGAGCATGTGCTTAGCACTTACTTTTGTGTAAAAGAGGAGCGCTAGCTAATGAGTGAGAATGAAACTACTGAATAATGAGAGAAAAATTAGGTAAAAACTATTTTTCTGTGTGGCATCATGCATGTTGTAGCTGTTAATGTCGTACGCAGCGTTTGCCTCAGCCTCAAGTTCATCAGTTTATTATCATTTTTTTCTCCACATACTTTAAATCCCCCCACCTCTTCCAAAAAAAAAAAAAAACCCAAAGGTTTTTTTGTTCATTCAAGTACCTGCCGAGCTCGAGTTCCTGCTACAGTCAATTGTTGTCATAGGAACCGCTATCTAAAAGCATCATTCATTTTGGGGGTATTTGAGGTCGCCTATGAAGAGCAATGCTACAGAAAACAGTTACTACTAATATGTACATATCACCCTCAGGTCATTTCTTTAAATCTTTTTTTTTTTTTCACATTTTGACACTGGACTTTTTATTTATTTTCCAATAACGGTGCAATCCTTTGCTGCAGAGATAGCAGATGAAAAAAAAATTAAAATAAATAAAATAAATAGCTCTGTGCTGCAAATAGAGTGCCATACTGTAGCAGTGGAGATATAATTAAAGCTGCCTTCAAAACCTTATGAGTTACTCTCCGCCTAGACAGCATGGAATAAAATGATTTTTATAATCTTCTCGTCTCTTCTCAAGTACATTAATGCTGGACTGACTGAGATTCGGGACGAATCGAATTCATGCATTCTTAATTCGTGTGTTAATACACGAGAAGAAGAAACGAACGAACGATATAGAAAATTAGCCAGGATTCATTTTTGTCGCTCTTTATTCGAACACCTGCACTGATATTCACTCGATTGCGCTCTATAAGAAAGTTGATCTTCAGCCTGTAGACCCCAGGGTGACTCCTCGCTGTGCAGCCGTGAGTAGGCGGTGACGGCGGGAAACGCTGCAGCTCGTTCCGTCACCGAGATAAATGAGCAAGCGGGAGCCAAACCCGTCTCATTTAGCTGCATTGACACCGAGGGAGCGGACCAATTGCACCTACTTTGCACTTAATGATTTTTTTAAACTTTTTTTTTATATAACCCCACAGTGAATAATGACATCACATCCTGTCACTTTCCTGCAGACTTATAAACTGCTCACATTCGATCATTCCCTGCTTTGCTTCAGCAAATTGTTGTACGATTTTATTATCATTATTATTATTATTATTATTGTTGTTGTTGTTGTTGTGGTGTTGTGTGCTGTACCTTTCTGAAATACTGTACCTATTAGTGTCGGATGTATTACCAACACACACACACACACACACACACACACACACACACACACACACACACACACCTATATGTCAACCGGGGATTTCAAAACAAGCAATTGTTCTTTCCTGGAATTGCTTTAGTTCCTGCTCAGAGCTCCACTCAGCTCTGTGGACATTCCCCTCCCAGCGCATACACTTACACACACACACACACACACACACACACACACACACACACACACACACACACACTACAACTGCCTCTCCCGTGTCCCAGAGCTAGATTTCTCAGAATTTTGCTGGGCTAATCGCGAAAAAGAGAAGTCGCAAACCGATACAGCAGCAGTCCAGTGGTAACAGGCTACTCCAACAGTTAACAATCTTCTCTGGCCAAAATGGGCCGGGTTATAACCCATAACAATGCTCACACTGTGAGGAGGAGAATTTGGTGTAAATGCCAGAGATGGACCAGTTAGAGACTTCTGTACTATTATTAGGAGGATACAATGGCACAGCTGTACTGGAAGCCTTGCCAAAATCACAGATCCAGCCTCCTCAGTTCAGTCTTGAGTCTTTAGTTACTAGTGTCTGGATGTTCTGTCCCTGTTTACTTCACATTTCTTTCCAGTTCTCAAGATTTCTCCAACCTCACAAAACATTCTAGTGGGCACATCATTAGCCGAGGATCCTAGGACAAGCAGATTTAGGGTCATTAGTTGTTTTTTTTTTTTGTTGTTTTTTGTTTTTTCCCCCTCTTCTCGTCCAACAACCAAAGAAAAAAAAAAGTCCCTTGGAATATTTCTGGTTGGTTTGCTGTGTTTGTTTATGAGAATTTTTGACCATTCGTCCAGAAGTGCGTTCGTGAGGTCAGACACTGATGTTGGACGAGAAGGCCTGGCTCACAGTCTACACTCTAATTCATCCCAAAGGTGTTGTATCGGGTTGAGGTCAGGACTCTGTGCCGTCCAGTCGCGTTCTTCCACACCAAACTTGCTCATCCATGTCTTTATGGACCTTGTTTTGTGCACTGGTGCGCAGTCAGGTTAGAACAGGAAGCAGCCGTCCCCAAACTGTTGAAATTGCATGAAATTGTCCAAAATGTCTTGGTATACTGAAGCATTAAGAGTTCCTTTCCTGATCTTAACCTGATAGAACACCTTTGGGATGAAATAGAGCGGACACTGCGAGCCAGGCCTTCTCGTCCAACATCAGTTGTCTGACCTTACAAATGCACATCTGAAAGAATGGTTCCACACTACTAAACCTTGTGGAAAGCCTTCCCAGAAGATTTGAAGCTGTTCTAGCTGCCGACATCATATTAAACCCCATGGATTAAGAATCTAATGTTACTCAAGTTAGTATGCATGTGAAGGCAGGCGAGCGAATACTTTTGGCAATATAGTCTGTATACTCAATACTCTTTTACTACACACAGTCACCTCCTTAGTTAAACATACTCTATCAGTAGAAAACAGTGACAATTAGCTATACTCAAATAATCTAAAAGAATCTTGTGTTGGGGAATGAAGTACTGAAAGTTTGTCAAGGGCACGAACACGGCGTAATAAATTAGAAACTTTTAAATGTGTGTCCGATAACTGGTTGCTCATCTGTTTCCCAGGAATTTCGTTGACTTCCTGGTGTTAATGATAAGCTCTCCATGTTACTACATTAAGATTAAGATTTACTTGTCTGCCATATTTACCTTACAGCACCAGTGAAATTATTTTTTCCTTCACATATCCCAGTTTTGAAGCTGGGCTCACAGCACAGGACAGGGTCAGCCAGGATATACTTGAGTCTGGAGCAGATAGGGTTGCTCAAGGGCTCAAAAGTGGCAGCTTGGCGGTGCTGGGGTTCGAACCCCCTGACCTTCTGATCAGTAACCCAGAGCCTTAAGCCAACACTGCCCTTAACTTAAGATAAGATAAGATAAATCTTTATTAATCCTGAGGGAAATTGCAGTTCTGCAGCAGATCAAAACATATTAGAAAGCATGGCATTGGCCATTAACGTGACATCTTCAGTTGACCAGTATGTTTTTAATTATATCTGATTTGTCCATCTTTAATTTAAGATACCAGCAAATTGTATGGTCCACAGACTGGTGTTCATTCCAGGTTCAATTCCCCCCTTGCGCCAGTGGTCCCAAGATCCGCCGTGCCAAAATAAAACAGTTTGAGAAGATGACGAGAAAGAATTTATTTTTTTTTGTCCTGCTTCCACATTCTAACTTATGTTGTTAGGATGTTTAATGAGAAGATTTCCATATGATCATTTGAACATTTTATGAAGTCTTATCTTTAAAACCCTTGTAACTTTCTATTCCCTGTAGGTGATCTACAACTCCTTTGGAGGCACACCAAAAGGGCTACACTTCAACAACCTCATCGTCGGCCTGGTGCTGTTGACGAGAGGACGTGACGAGGAAAAAGCCAAATGTAAATCTGCAGCTTTATATCTGTACATATTGGTAGCCCAAATTTATCTTCCCTAACAACTTGTTTTTTTGCTTTATGTGAACCATTTATTTATTTATTTTTTGGTCAGATTAAGCCAAAAGCGTACGCGTGTTTATCTGTTTCGCACAGAACTATGTATTGCATCGCACTCAGGTCCCAGTGGGTGTGTGCTACAGAGGCTTTTAAAAATAGCAGCCTGTCTGAAGTCAGCATATTCACATGTCTACTGTAAACTTCCCGTCTTGTTATTATAAGCCTGAGCAGGTTGTTTTGTGTCATAAGGAACCACAGATATCTGAAGTCAGGCATTTAAGTGTGTTGTGGCATTCCTCTGCAAGTCTAATGTTCCCTGCTGTGGTTGTGTCCCCGCAGCTCTACGTCACACCATGACAGCTGTGATTGATGTGCACCCTGTCTGTGCAACTTTGATAAGAATTGTGTGTGTGTGTATGTGTGTATGTGTGTATGTGTGTATGTGTGTATGTGTGTGTGTGTGTGTGTGTGTGTGTGTGCTGTGTGAGATTACCTAGTCACCTCTGGGTCCTCCATCTGTCCTCAGATATCTTCAGCCTGTTCGCCAGCGACTCGGGCAGCTACGTGGTCCGAGAGGAAGTAGAGAGTAGGCTCCGTGCTGTGGACGGGGAAGTCCCACCCTCGCTAAGGAAGTGCTTCTTAGAGGTCAGAGCATTTCAGGCTGCATTACAGTCTCCCGCTGATGCACTAGCCAACCTCCGTGATTGATTTCTCACAGGCAAGGTCTTAACTCTTTAGTGCATGTCAATATCACCTCATCAAATTGTCAGTCGGGCTCAGGGACTGCAGTGACTGCTGCTTTCCCAATCAGCGCCTGCCTGGAAATCAGCCAGAGGTTGACAAGCTAGAAGTGGAATAAGCATACAAGCTCAAAAAAAAAAAATTGAGATGTCTTGAGAGACAACAAAGGACAAATTAAAGAATTTGTTGGTGCTAAAAAATGTCTCACCTACTGTAGATGAAACAGTAAATTTTAACATCATATAACACCATTTTTCATAATATCCTAATCCATGCTTTGTTTGATATTTTTATCAGATAAAAAGAAATAGATTTGCTTAATATGATTTCATGCCCTTTTACGTAGTGTCCGTAACTTTCAAATATCCTTTTAGTGATAATAATTGTCATTGAGATGAAACTCTGCCTATTTGGATTTCACATGAAAAGACATAAACCTGAAAACGTGTATTATTTTAAAATGCAAAATTGTTGGGCGCAGTGGTAAAGTGCTCGCCCTATTATCCGGAGATGGCAAGTTCGATTCCTGGGTGATGCTTTAACCTCTTGCAGACGGAGCCCTAGAGAGAGCTGATTGGCCGAGCTCTCTCAGAGGGGAGGGATGAGAGGTACTTAGTGCTCCCACATTAATCACAGCTCTACAGTCAATCAGGGGCGTCTGTGAGCTCACGCAAGCGGAAGGAGCGGATAGCGCTGTCCTCCGAGTGTGTTACGCCTCCCCCAACGGTGTGTGAGCAAGCAGTCTAAAAAGATGCGGTCGAATGGCGTCATGTGGTTCGGAGGAAACACGTGATAGTCTTCGGCCCTCCCGACTGAGTAATAGTAGTAGCCTTAATGTGGGAGCCCCCTAGTGACGGGGAGGAATTGGACACGACTAAATTAGGGAGAAAATCGGGCGAAATTAAAGAAAAATTGTTAAGATATTGCAACATGAATTTGACAAGGTTATGGACACTACAGATTTTTTTTACCAAGCACCAATTTAAGCAAAACTTTTTACAGGTCATATGCTTATTGAAGCTTGCACTAATTTTATATCAATACTCACAAGGAAATATGTATAATTTGCATTTTAAATGATTGGTGTTTGAAGTGAGACAGTGTAACACTGAAAAATGGCCATTTTTGTGGCACATATAAAATCATCTCTCCAAAACGGTTGTTAGGAAATGCAAGATCAGTCACTTCCATGTTGCATAAACTTCAGAAGTAGCTTCTTTGGCACACACATTTTTTGCAACATAAAAAAAAAATAGCACCAATACTGTGTTTTGGCCATTTTCTTTGCTTTGAGAATACTGAGGGAAGTTGACTTGCTTAGAAATATTAGAGAAATATTTTATGTATTTTTTTTTTTTTATTATTTATCCTAATTGGAGCTAATTGTATATAATAGATCTGTGTACCTTTCCAGTATTAAAAAGCCTGTCTCTTCTGTTAAAAGCCTTTAAGGAGTAACGCCCAACTGAGAAAGTGCTGGTGTTTACTCAGTTTATCATTTGGTGTTAACAGAGTGATTTGTTGCTATTCTGACAAGTGTTTAACTTTTATTTAAAAACTGAACGTGTCAAGTGCTTTACTTTTAGCTACTAAGGTTTAAGGTTAGGATTATTTTTAGGCATTCATATGTAAGTAATTAGCTGGATTTAAGGCATATGTCAGTGGAAAGTTGTTACAAGGGGAGTACGTGCACAATTTGTTATTAGTCATCACCACATCAGGCTCGCTGTCAATGAATGTGTGCTTTGGCCACAGTTTTCAATCCTATTTACTGATGTCTTTCTCATAGATCGAAATATAGATACCGCTTTTTATTCACCGTTTCTCCTGAGACACCAGCACATTTTCTCCTGCCGTCTGTGCATTTGTAATGAACTGTATTTCAAAGTCATAGATCTTTTTCTTTGGTCAATTTAATTCATTATTGAGGTCGACTGCACATGCTCTGCATATTTCATACATGCTAGAGAGCGTGGTAAGATGTTAAGGGCTTTTAAAATTTAGCTGCATTCATTATGTTTCTCCACTATTCATAAGGAATAAAATACTTAACAGAGTTACTTTCTGTTGTAAGTATTTATATTTATTTCCTGGGCAGAATGATTGTACAGCATGCATCTTTGGTTGAAGAAAACACTCAAAAATTTGGTGCACAAATGTTAATCTGTTTTAGGTTTTTTGAACTTAATTCACTCACTTTATTTGAGTTTTTTATTTAAGGGACCATTTAAATTCCAAAATTCTTTCCAGGATGGACTACAGCTTTTCTGTGACAAAAGTTTTAACAGTAGACATTGGATTGACCAACACAGTAGTACAATGGAATTGACCAACACAGTACAAAAGAATTGACCGAAAGGGTTGAGAAAGAGATTTACACAAGTCAGGGACATTTCTTAATAACTGCAGAGACTAATTTCAGTTCAAACAACTGTACGTAATTACATTATTTTGCCAATGTCTGGAAGAAGTCCAACCTCTCACCCTCAGCTGACAGGAAATTGGACTGCATATTCAGGAACAACCCAAGAACCACCCAAGCCCAGGTCTACCATAGAGTCATAGTCTACAGTCAAGCGAGTTTTACGTCACCCTGGACAGAAATGCTCATGTCCAAGAAAGATGTCTCTGCTCCAAAATCCACACTTTCAAACTGGGCAAATATTTAACCAGTTTTCTGCTAGAAGCTTGCTGATGACTAACAAAATCGTCTTCTGAAGGTGATACTTGCTTGGGGACATTCAACCAAGTACAGCAAGTCCCCAACATACAAACGAGTACCGTTCCGAGCACTCGTTTATAAGTCTAAATTTGTTTGTAAGTCCAACAAACATTGTCTAGATACGAGGATACTAACACAATCGGCTATACGCAGTATAAAACTAACATGTTCCATGGTTTTGTCCATGCTCTTTAGAATCGTGCCAATGGTTAAATGATTCGTGTTAAAAGAATGTTTAATGTCTGCTATTTTTTTTTACCTCACTCCATTCTTTCAATTATGTCCTCATTATTATTGCTTGGTGCTTCCTAGCGGTCTGAGCATCATCGCTGCTGCTTTTACGCACACATAATGCCGGACATGTGATCTAACTTCCAAGATTGGTCGTAACTCGAATGTTTGTATGAAGGGGACTTGCTGCATTGGGTGTCCTGTATGTATATTTTTGAACGTGCATGTATAATCCGTGTATCAGCTGATTTAAGAAAACTCTAATTAATTTCAAACTTGTACACCAAATTTGCAGGGTTTTCTTTAAGTAAAGATGTTTAATACAGTATGTTGTACAGTCGTTCTGTTTCAGAAATAAATACCAGTTTAAAAATGTATTGAGTAATACAAAAAAAAAAAGTTTCATTGAGACAACAAATTGTCCTCCCTTGTGGCACGGAACTGCTTCATTTCTGTTACAAAGTGCTGATATTGCAGACTCCTTGCAAAGAAACATTTAGCCCATAACAACCGTTATCCATTATACATTTTATTATTAAATAACAACAACACTGTTTAAAATTGGTTTACTGATAGCCCTAAATTATGTAGTGCTTCTGCCACACAAGTAAGTCCCTGTGAATAAGCTGTTCCTATAGAAACAATAACATGTTAGAACCAGCACTTTGACATCAGCTTGTTATATATATAAATATAGAATTATATTATATTACAATAATCAAAACCAGATTCCATAATTTAACAGTGCTGTGATTAAAGTATATATAATATACAAACAATAAAAGGTTTCCAACACATCTTAACATCTCGACTAATATTTATATGCAAATATTTATTTTCATTAGTAAATATTAACCTCAGTTAGATGAGTCTCTCATAACCTTCAGTGGTGACCAATATTTTTATTTGACTTTATATTCGCACCAGCAGAAGTGTTTTATCGTGTTTTTTAAGAATCCTGCCTGCACTGACACATTGACGGATTCTGTCTTCCTGTGTTTCTCTGGCAGGGTGAAAAGGTGAATTATGAAAAGTTTAAGAACTGGCTTCTTCAAAACAAAGAGGCCTTCACCTTCTCCCGCTGGCTGCTCTCCGGAGGAGTGTGCGTCACCCTGACTGACGACAGCGACACACCCACCTTCTACCAGACACTGGCTGGAGTCACACACTGTAAGTGGCACTGGCCAGTACAGAGAAGAGCGTGCAGTCTCCCCGCTGTATTAACCAACGGCTTAAAGCTCCTTTTGACCGGCTGTGCACAAGCATACATAGGAGAAAATGGCTTCAGTGCTTCTATGTGTACATGTGTATCGTGCATACGGTTGCATACGGTAGAGCCGTCTTGATAACAGTCACTCTGATTGGACCGTGAAGTTTAGTACGATTTGGTTTATCAATGAGCCTCTTTGTTTTGTTTTGTTTTTTAAACTGGTGAGGTGTTAGTAGTCCGGCCTCCTCCTGTCAGTCACGCAAGGGGATGGGATCTCTGTGTGCCATGCCAGTTTAGTGTTCTTTGTAAGCTGATATCAAGGGCTACTTCAGGAAGGTCAGAAAGTCAGGAGACGGATAAGGGAGGGAAAAAAAGTCTTTTCTGAAACTGAAACGTTGAAATATTAAAAAAAATGCCAGTTGACTGCATTGTTAAACACTTATCTAACAAATTGTTGTAAAGAATTAGACTTTTTATATAACCGAGTAGCTTTTTACAAGTTTCAGATATATTTTAAATTGATCATATTTCTCAAACTTCTTGAATAAGTCCAGTGGTATTGCATTTTATTTAGGTAGTTGCCCTACATTTGCATTAATAGTGTGCTAACTTAATAAGCTTCTCTTGCCACGTAGCTGAACATACTTTCCTAAAACGGCTTTTTTGCTGATCACTTAAAAAAAAAAACGCTGTCATTCTACATCATCTTTAGATGTAGTGATGGAGAAGACCATAACCTTCTTAAAACCATTTAGTTTGAACAGACAACAAAACGTAGGCTTTCACCTGTTATTGTTACTGCGCTGCCCGTCTTGTTTGATAGACGGCGCGAGTGTTCCAGGAGCACCTCTGACAAAGCATCAACCAGGCGGTGTTATTCCCTAACACACATCAGAGACTCTCACTTGTGCTGGCAGAGAGGTGCCTGAGTGTGATAATAACAAGTGACAGGCTCCACTTCCCACTTGCTGAACATGTTCCCAGTCCAGTTGAGAGGAGGGGTCATTACTCCACAGCGCTGCAGCTGTCACCACCACCACCACCCAGCTATTACCCAATGCCCTGACGCTCAGGGGGAAAACGACTGCATTCGATCATCTCTCATCCTCTTTCAAACCACTTCCCTCTCAACCAGCCCTGCAGCCCAGACTGCACCAGGTTCTAACCCTTGTTTGGCCTGTTTGGTATATCTTTCATGGAACCACCAGCAAAATAGCAATAATGAATAAACAGCTGTAACTTAAACCTGGAGGGTGTACCCCAAGTGCCGTGGGATGGGCTTCAGATTTCCTGTGACCCTGTAAAGGAAAAATGGTATAGAGAATGAACTAGAAAGTGAGTGAATAATGTAAAACTAAAATCCAAGGTACTCTATTTCAACCTTTGCTATCTATGTCTTCATGGACTTAGGGTTTTATAAGCCTGGTTTTTTTGCCCAGTCACAGGGGCACTATCATGCTGAATCTGGTTTGTGCTAGACTTGAGCTAGATCTAATGAAGAGAAATTGTAATGCTAGACATCCTGTTTAACTATGTGTTTCCACCATTGGAGCAAAAGGTTTTGTGAAGACCCACATATACAGGAAGTTAAGCCTTTATTTGTCACATATACAGTACTGTGCAAAAGTCTTAGGCACCATATTATATGCTGTACCAATTTTGTTATACACTGCTCACAAAAATTAAAGGAACACTTTTTTTATTGGGCCTGGCATGAAATCAATTAAACCTGTCTGATAATTTTCTGGTTGGTTAAGCAGCTGAGGGCATTGTTAATCACTTTCAGCTGTATTGGTGTTCATGGACTTAACGACAGGTGCACTACAGTGGCAACAATTAGAAAACCCTCAAAACAGGACTGATTTTACATGTGGAGGTCATTTCAAGTTTCTCCCTCTTGATCTTTTTTGGCTGGTTTTCCACTCGTGCTAGTTTTGGCTTGAGTAATTATCTCTACTGCCAGTATGAGGCGATTCCTTAACCCTACAGAAGTTGGCCAGGTTGTCGAACTTCTCCAGGATGGCACATCCACACGTGCTG
>JAOTRS010000048.1:12911911-12925057 GCA_028565755.1 Dinotopterus cunningtoni | reverse complement strand
TGGGAAAAGTGTATGAATCCTTCAAAAAATAAATGACCTTTAAAAATAAATAAATAAATAAATAAATAAATCTGTTTGGAGCCAGGTGTTAGTATACCTGGAGTCTTGTTAAGAAAATGAGTTTGGAGGAGTGAGCTACTTTGACTAATAAAACACGCTCAGACTTTTTTTTTTTTACTTTGCTCCGCACAAGAAGAATGCGCTTATGTGAGCCATGCCTCATGCCAAAAAGAGCTTTCGGAGGATCTACGATCAAGAATTGTTGATGTACGTAAAGCTGGAAAGGGTTACAGAGTGATTTCAAAAACTTGAAATCAATGGATTTTTGTGGTGTTGTTATTTTAGGCACATTATATTTGTCAATACATTTGACTTAGATGCAGATCAGATCACATTTTATGACAAATCCATGCAGAAAACCATGAAGTTCCAAAAGGTTCACATTTTGTTCACTTACATCATATACACCATCAGCCATGACATTAACATTGATTATCACTTGGCAAGCCTTCGATGGAAGCAGCTGAAAGAGCAGCAACAACATCAATTATATATAGTATCTCAAAAGTAAGTACACCCCTCACGTTTCCGCAACCAATTTATTATATGTTCTCAAGTTACAAAACAAAAGACATTAAAATTGTATATAATTTAGAGTAGTCAATGTGCAGCTTGTATATCAGTACAGATTCCCTGTCCTCTAACAATAACTCAACATGCAGACTTTATGGTCAACGAAAATAAGTACACCCTAAGTGAGCACGTCAAAACTGTGTCCAAAGTGTCAATATTTTGGGTGAGCCTCATTATCTAGCCCGGCCTTAATCCTCCTGGGCATGGACTTCACCAGAGCTGCACATGTCGTTTCTGGGATCCCGATAATGATATCACGAGCTACTGGATGTTAGACACATGGCGCTTCACCACCTTCCAGTTGAGGACGCCCCACAGGTGCTTAATAGGGTTCAGGTCTGGAGACATACTTGGCCACCATTTAATTTAGTAAAACATTATGCTCCCCAGAAGTCCTGCTACAGACAGTAAAAAAAAATTGTATCTAGGCATCTATGTTGTATAAAAAATATTTTTATTGTAGCTGTCTCTATTATGATGAGTTGCCAAGATCATGTGCATGAAAATAGATTATTATGTGTATGTTATTAACTTAATTTGTTTACACAATAATAAGATTTTTCTTAAAAATACAAGTGGCTTTTGAATGCAAAGCCTGGATCGGTGAGAATGTTGATCTTTTTCAAATTTGTGAAGATTTACTGTGTGTAATTTCAGCCAGATAAGATTTTCCGAACAAGTATGTAGGGCACTACTATCTGTGTCCTAGCACCATTCATTAGGGTTTAGTGGATCAAAACTAAAATTAGGATCTGCGGTGCTTTGTCTCCATTATCAGTTTGACACAAATCATGCATGCAGGCTGGTGTGAGCAGAGAATGTGTTTTGTTTTTACTTGGGATAATAGACTGCGCAATGTAGCGCTTTATTATTTGTAACGGATTTAAGGGAGGAAAAAGAACATATAAGAATTTGCTACATAAATGTGGCAGATTTGCTGATACCGTGGTAAAAAATTATGTACAGAATAGTATTAATCTCAGCATCTTTCCGTGTCTGGGTCTGACAAGACCTACAGTATGTCCCATATTAGCAGTGTAAATGATTTTTTAAGTCAGGGGTAAATGTAAACCATGCTTCTTTTGGGTATGATGAGCGGCAGCACTGTGGCTTAGTGGTTAGCATGGTCACCTCGTGTCTCTAGGGTTGGAGGTTATGGTGTTTGCGTGTTTCCCCCGATGCTTGGTGGGTGTTCACTCTGTGCTCCAGTTTCCTCCCGATGTTCAAAGACATGCAGTCTAAATTGATTGGCATTTCAGGATTGTTCATAGTAGGGGAAAGGTGGGCAGGTTGGCCCAAACACACCATTTTGGAGTCCTGCACTGAGGCTGTAGATCAATTTTTTTTACGCATGTCTTTCAAACAAGACTTTCATGAATAACCTACAATGCCAGTTAAAAAATGATCTTGCTGTGTAATATGCTCGGAAGATATTCAAGGGGAAAAATTTTCGTGCCAACCCTTTCCCCTATATAATTGGGTGTATGAGTGTGTGTGCGTTTGTATTCTGCAACTGGATAGGTGCTCTAGATCATTTGGTAGTCAATTTATTTGTTTTATTAATGACAGAAACATGGACATTCATTTAGTAGGTGAATTCATTATTTTTTTAATCTATTTTAATTCTTACATAATAAAATACATTAAGGATGTTAAAAGCTATTAAACCATACTGCTCATTTAAAAGGTTTCAAACTAAAAAGATGTTAATAGCACTATTATATACTGTAGCAGTATGCAATTTCTCCCACAGACCAGCCAGTTACTGCCAAGTCTAAGTCTGCTTATATTATCTGGTTATTTTTTATTTATTTTTATTTTTTTTTTTGCAGATAGTGGAGGAGCACACCAGTGTGGAACAGAGTCGACGTGCCCAAGCCGAGCCCATCAGTCTGGACAGCTGTCTGAAGGCCTTCACTAGTGAAGAGGAGTTAGGTGAAGACGAGCTCTACTATTGCTCCAAGTGCAAAACCCACTGTCTGGCAACCAAGAAGTTGGACCTCTGGAGGCTGCCTCCCATACTGGTATTTAAAAAAAAAAACTTTCAGCTTAACTTTTGCATTCAATAATTTTACAGTTCACCTGGTCAATGAACGATATAATCTTTGGGTTTGTTTTGTTGTTCAGATTGTTCATCTGAAACGCTTCCAGTTTGTGAATGGACGCTGGATCAAGTCCCAGAAGATAGTGAAGTTCCCTCGTGAGAGCTTCAACCCCAGTGCGTTTTTGGCTCCACGTGAAGCTCAGAGCACGTGGAGTCTACAGAGCCAGAGCGACTGTCTGGTGGAGGAGCTCCAGAAACTCGCCGGTGGAGATTCCCCAGTGTCTTCCATCGCCACCACTTCTGTCGTCAGCCCTCCCGTATCTGGCAAAGGTCTGTCTCTGGACTGTCTTCTCTACCAATCGTTTGCCACAGGCTACAAAACATTTTTTTTTGTCCAATTTTATTTGACGTAAAGTTTTTTTTTTTTTTAATTATATATGTATTTATTCCATTAGGCACCCCGAGTTCAATTAGGAGGGTGGGCAGTCCACTGAGCAGAAACAACAGCCCCAGTAACAGCCCTAAAAGCTCTAGTCGGAGACAGGGCCGTCTGCGTCTGCCTCAGCTCGGCAGTCGACACCGACTCTCCAACAGCAAAGAGAATCTGGAGAGCAGTAAGGAGAGTGGGCCAGAACCAGAGCCGAGCGTGGTAACAGAGGTGGAGCCTCAGGTGGCAGGAGCCACTTCAGAGCCCAATACACAAGACTCTTCCTGGACATTGGTTCCCTCCAGCGCTGACTCTGATGTCGCCATGGTGAACGGCATGAGCCAGGATAACGGGCAAATCAACGAGCACTCGGACGCCAGCACAGAGCTAGACAGCAGCTCTCACCGAAGAGATGAAGTCTGTCTTGAACCAATATACAATTTATATGCAATTTCGGTAGGTCTTTTTTTCCTCCTCAGACCTTTAAGAAGTCATTTTGGTGATTCTGGTGTGTGTGTGTGTGTGTGTGTGGGTAGTATCATAAGGATTTTTGCCCACTCAGATGTTTTTTTTTTTTCTCTTTTGCAGTGCCATTCAGGAATCATGGGAGGGGGGCACTATGTGACCTATGCGAAAAACCCCAATGACAAATGGTACTGTTACAACGACAGCAGCTGCAAGGTAAAAATGTCCTCCTGTGCTTACAATTTATATTAAAGGTCATATCCATCCTTGATTTTTAATGCTCCTCACTCATTCTCTTGAAAGATGAAAAAAATATATAACGTTGATTGGTCTGTGTATGTGTGATGAGTTTAAAGGAACGGATGATTGTTAATTAAAATAAAAAACATACACATGAGTAATAAATGCAAGCGAAAGCAGTGACTCTCATTATGGTGATGAGGGCATTTAACTGGCATGGTTTGGGTGTTAATTTCTTCTTAATACTCTTGATCGATGTCCTACATCAACATGAGAAATTAGGGAGAAAAAAAAGTGCTTCTGGCAATAGTTTGATTCACAGTGAGGCACTGATCTTGCTGTGCGAATCAGTGGTGTGTGTTAGGATGAATAAATTCTTTTGAGTGGGCAGATTTTACTCTCATGCCGACGGGAGCGTGAAGGCAGATTTAAAGCTCAGAAGTTAAAAAAGAAAGAGATAATACGTTTGCAGTAGGGTTTAATCTATTTTTTTAGTTAATATTAAACATATTAAACTACTGTGTACACAAGGTGTACCACAGGTTTGCAGATTAAGACCGTTTTGCGCTGAAAGTGTTTGCATGAGAGCATTTTCATTTTACATCAGGCTCTGCTCGCTCTTGCATTTAAATCTCTTATGATTAATGAGCTTTTCACTCTTGCACTGTGAGAGATACAGAATTTTAAGAGACGCCTGAACGTGCACTGCCATAGCACAGAGATCTAATTAAGGTTGAACTGAAGTATTTGAATCCTGTAGCAGAGTTTGGATCAGCCTGTTCGACTGTACTGATTTTTCGTTTCATTTGTCAGGCGTCTGTTTATTTGCATACGTCACTGAAATACTGTATCATGAAATAACCTGTTTTGGCTCAGTGGGCAAAAAAAGATCAGTTTAGATTTAGTTTTATCACATCTCTGAACAACAGAACTGACTTATGGAGCTAAGCTAATTTGGGGAGAGGAAAAAAACCTGGGACAAGCTACTTTTGTAAAACTTAAAATTAGTTAGCTGTTTAATCGTATACTAATACTAATGATAATAGTTATGCATTACGTGGTGCATCTCAAATACTTTATATTGTATCACAGATTTAGGAATGATACAGATGGGAAGTACGAACATGGGTAAAATGTTTTTGGACATAATTTGACTACAGGGGGATGACATTACTTATTAGAGGTCTTTTTAGTGGTGCTTGTGAAGCAAAGCACTACTATCATCATCTCACAGGCTTATTAGGGCCCAAGAACTATAGGGTGCGCAGGCTTATTTTTATTATTTTCCTTTTTTCTTTTCTTTCTTCGTACAAAAGTTTGGCGCGTAACTAGTCTTGTACGGTTTATCGTAGACCCATGAACATACCCTACACAAGGGTATAAGTTTTACCCCTGGGGCACAAGAGATGCCCAAATTTGCGCCCCAGGGGTACGTCATGCTAGCAACATGCTAATCATGTTAGCATCATGCTAGCAACATGGAAATCATGTTAGCATCATGCTAACAACGTACCACTGATGTTGCTAGCTACATGCTGATATAGTTATCATAATGCTAGCAACATTCTAATCATGTTAGCATCATGCTATCAATATGCTAACATGGGTGGGCTCATTTTACTCAGGCAACCAGGATCAATTGTCTCTTAGCGTCAGTTGTGAAGCTGTCAAGCCACGCCCCTAGGCCCGAGTTTTGCCACGGCAAGCAACACTCCCATTTTCTTCAGAAAATGTACCTTTATAGTTTTGTATAAGTATTTAAATGTTAAGGTACAGTACTGTTCAAAAGTTTCATAATAAATTGAATTAAACAATGTAGATTAAAATAAAGACATAGGATCAAATGTTTTACTGTAACAGGCTGCAAAGTGCCCAAAGATACAATTTAAAAAATCACTTGTTTATGTAGCAACTTCAGCAGCAACCTCATTTCCCCTCTCGTCTGTTCTAACCACTCAGCATTCAGCATCACCAATATACTGATCACATACCTGAACATCTGTTGTCATCTGCACCTGTTTCTCACTGGTTTATACCTTCAGTTAGATGGGTTTATGCTTGAATGATTCATAGGTCACTAAAAACATTCCTCTGAAAATGCGGCCCACAGGAAGAGAAGATATGCTAATTTGAAATTTAAATGGAAACGCCCTTATCTTAAAAAAAATCATTAGTTCATCAAAAAAAAAAAGTTAACATGCGCTTATGAGTGTGCAATTGAAATCTACTTAATAAACACGATCTCACACTTTCATGTGAACGAAGTCGCGGGCTCATGTATTACATAAAAATTAAAAAGGTCTGGCTCTTTGGAAGCAAAATATAAAGAAATGAGGGGTGGCTCAATGGACCTTCGCATAATATGGTACCTTATAAATAGCTTATCCTTTCTGTCTCTCTCTAGGAGGTTCACTCAGAAGAGATTGACACGGATTCAGCATACATTCTCTTTTATGAACAGCAAGGAGTGGACTATTCTCAGTTTCTGCCTCTGACTGACGGCAAAAAAATGGCAGACACTACAAGCATGGACGAGGACTTTGAGTCCGACTACAAAAAGTACTGTGTGCTCCAGTGATCCCATGCTCTTCCACATTCAAGGCACTTAACGAGTCCGTCATTGTCCACGAAGTCACTGCAGCCGAGTGAAGCTGCACGACTGATCCCATGGAGCCGCCCTTACCGGAGCGCAAAAAAAAACACGGCTCGAGACTGAGGAATCTCAACTTTTGCTGCTGCCCCCATGTTTGAGAGTCACGTACATACTGGTGTCCTAGCCATCAAATGGCCGAAAGAGTTTGAACGTAAAATAAATCAGCAAGAAAGACCCGTGTAGCTTGTGAATATTGCCAACTGATCAAATGACTCCTGGACCAAAAAAGAAAAAAAGATTTCTTTAACATTATCGTGATTAATGGGAACTCGGTCCAAACCTGCAGCATCTCATAGCTATGGGAAACCATATTTATGTATTTCTTCAGGAGCAAGAGTGCACACATCTTCCATAAACTTGTGTTTTGTATTTTTATATTTATATGATAGAATCATAGTACTTTTTTTTTTTTTTTTTTTTTTTTTGGCCAAGCACATTAAAACAGTCCCAACTTTATCTATGAGTTCTACTGGAGCGAGAAAGAGAGTTTCTACTGGGCAAGTGCAATGTTCAGTTCTGTAATGCAAGTCTTAGCAGACTTTTTGTTCCTCAGCAGATGCTATACACTACCTCCCTTTGTTGCAGTTTATTGGCTGATTGTTAATAGAAAGACTGCAAAACAGTATTACACTTTACAAAGCTCACTAAAATGCGCCGGTTTTCAATAACGTAAAAAAAAAGGGAAAACAACAAAACTGCAATTCAGTGAGCAACACCCAAAAGAAATATTGATTATGCTGTTGCTATAGTTTGATTTATGTTTTAAGTTTAGTTATGTTTTCACATATTGTGCCAATGTCTTTCAGAAAGCCAATGTATGTCTTAGGCAGGTTTTAAATTGACATCATTTTATTATGTTTTTTCTTTTTTTCTAGATATTTATTTTAACACCATGGATCCGTTCACTTTATCCAAACATGGGCTCGTTATTGGGCAGCCAATCACCAGTCCCTGCTCATAACACGTTCTCCCATGCTCATGAGCATTTCATGACTTCATCGCAAGTCCTCGAACATTCTTTCTGTCGTCATTTTATTTGTTATTTCTCATTAACTAAATTAGCAGTAGAGTAAAATGGTAGCCAAATGCATGCATATCTGTTCAGTGTCATCTTGCTTCAGATTCTCAAGCCAAAGTCTTTTAACAGAACAGGTGTGATGTTGCTGTGTAGAAAGCACGCTTTTGTGGCTTCTCTGAAAGAACACCTCGACCTCATGAAAGCCGCGTGCTAAAACGAAGCGGCGTCCGTGTGACCTGCTTGATGTCGTGTGTCTTAATGCCAGGATAGTAGCAACTCTTTAATAAATAAAGAGAGTCGTTTAAAACACTGTGAACGGATATGATACAGTGAGGAAGAGAGTCCTTTTTCCCCTTCCATGGCTTCTAAACAGTTCAACTAAGTTCCTTTATTGGGAAAGAGCTACGTGTTCTGTACCGTTTTTTTGCTGCTCTATTTTCTACTTTTTTTTTCGCTTATTACGGATATTTATGTACTTTAGCCAGCGAGGAAAGGTTTTCAGAAAATTGAAAATGGTTATTTATTGGTCATTCGATATCACTGCGATGTTGGAATCATCCGAGCGATGTTTGAACTCGCCTTCAAACTGCAAGTCACGTTTCTTCGGTAAGAACGATCAAGGAAAATGTCTGATTTGATTTAAAGTTGAAATCACCGCTCTCCATTTCAAGCCTATTTATTTGGAACTGAGTGACTTCCTTGTTCATTTTAGTGAAACTGGACTCTTCCTCTAAAAGATTATTAGTCTTTTGAGGCTGCACATTTTATTTCTTTTTTTCTTTTTTTTTTCCTTTGGATACAGGGATAATTTATTAATATTCCAAGAAACACGATTGATTGGCAAAGTAGTGCGATCAACTACTGATATCTTGATTTTGTTAATCATCAGAGATGTGTTCATTTGGTGAGCTTTATTTTGTACAGTGTTTAAAGAGTACAATGACATTGCACTGACATCAAATGTACAGACTTTTTGTAAATATGCCTACAGAAATGAACTGTAAAAAAAAAAAAAAAGTAGTTGTATATGAAGTGATACTGTTGATCTGTAATGATTCTTTGAACAACTGATTAAATTCAGCCCATGCAAATTGTTTTTTTTGTTGTTGTTTCTTTTTCTTTATGTGTGCTTACTGGAGGTTTTTGTTTTTTTTCATTTGCATGTTTCTACTGGGTTTGCAGAGAGCAGCAGAGGCTGTAAGCAAGAAAAGGAAACCACAACATTGGTCATGTTCTGAATACTGCTCATCTGTGAAACCATGGCAAATCAAACAATACAACTGCAGGATGCTGTGTATATTAATAAGTAAACTTCTACCTATGATCGTGCACGACACATACAAGAATATAACCCATGTGTGATCTTGACCTGTGCAAGGCAGAAAGGAAGGAAGGAAGGAAGGAAGTCTAAGTAGTGAAGCACATCAGACTTGCATTCTGCACTAGTGCTTTGTCTAACCCGCATCTCAGCGGCTCTGCGTTCCAAAGAGCACCTGTCTGAAAGAGGTTTCCGCGCGTTCTCTATGTAGCAGCACACCACAAGGTCGGGTGGACTTGTTCACTCCGCGATGAGACACGGAGGACATGCAGCACTTGAGAACTGAAGAGACGGTAAGATTTCTTTTTGCCTTTTTTAATTAAAAGGTCTTTGCTACTTTTTTGTCGTGTTTATCCGTGTCAAAGGGAAGCTGGAAAAAAGTTTTTTTTATTATTAATGTAAATTGGGGTCACTTAAAATTTAAATCAATAAGTTGTAACTTTTAAAATTACATAGTAATTTTTACATTTTCTTTGATCTTTTCGAACTATTGTGTTGTTTCTGGAAATCAAAGACGATGGTGGAGTGTGTGAAATACCTGCGAACCACCATAAGTCCTAAAGTTACACTGAATATTTTTAAAAGGAACTAAAACCTACAAAGATCTACTTTTTTTTATTTATTAATTTGCTCATTTGTGTTGACTTCTTTTTTACTCCATAATCATGCAATTTGAAAGAAATTTTACTTCTTTCTTCTTCGAGTCAGTCGATCACGGATTTGGTATCCAGCCAAAAAATGTTTTTATTTTTTTTGTGTCACTGTCTCACTGTAGCTTAAATGTGCCTTTATATTTAAGTGGTCAGGTGTGGACAAACATTAAGGGTCCTTAAAAAAATTAGGTGTTTTTTTTACACGACACATATAGTTTAGTACAAACTAAAGATCTGAACCCTGGAACATCAAAGCACACGGGCTCTAAAGTAAAACTTGAAAATTCAAAATTGTTGGCCAAAGTAAGGTCACTTTCTTGTTAATACTGAAAAAATCAGGACATCATGATTTATCATCCATTTATATATTTTCCGGATAAAAAGCATGCTGACTTGCAGAGGTAAAACAGCGCTTATAAGAATAAGAAGTGTCCATTAAATCACACAATACCAGTATTAACGAGTCAGAGAACATCCTCATGTGCTTGAATCCATCCTGTTTTTATGATTTACGAAACAAACCGAAATAAAAAAAAGATATATAAAGTTAAAAAAAACACCTTTTTTTACCGCTGGTACATCATTAAGCACACAAACTTTGCATTGCTTAAAAAACTTAAATAATTTTCTATAATAAATGAGACATATTTTAATATTGCCAAGAGTCAATCTTTTGTTATATTAAAACAAGGCCACATTTCTAAATTGGCTGCATTTTATTTTCTTTAAAAAAAAAAAAAACATTTTGTTTTCCTTATACTGTATTTCAAAGATTGCTAGAAATTTTTGTAGTTTAAGTGCCTAATGATCACGCTACCCCATTCTTCATTCTTTTATATAAAATCTACCAAGTTTAACATTCCACATGTTTTCAGGCTATAATCTTTCATTCTTTTCCCTTGTAACGGGCTTTTAGGAGCCTTTATACAACACCTTCTTTTCTACTTACTTCATTATGAGTTCTTTATTGATCAGCGGTACTGCGCTGTGATTCGCATGCCATGTTCCCTTTCCACTGTAGTGCTGCTGACTGTTATTCACACCTGCACAAGGAATGCATGGAGCTGCCATACCTGTCCACTTATGGGAAACAACATGTCCTCTCCTGGAAATTCAACGACGCAGTGTAACCACCAGCCAGGTATGTGTTTAACAGTTTTACTCTCCGATCATATCAGCCAACAAGTCATTATTCTGACCGGATGAATTTCTGATGTATGTTTGAGCAGCTGTTACAAAAAGTGCTTTGAAGTTTCCATTACTGGATAGACCCTCACACTGGGTTACTCGATTACTAACCAAGTGCCATCAGTCAAACACAGTTAGGAAGGGGATTTTTTTATTAATTTTTTTTAAAGAGCTTGATCTGTAAGCTGTCAAGAGTGTAATGTGTTACTTCTGGGCTTTTTTTTGTTTGTTTTTTGTTTTTTGGCCTGCGCAATGACAGCACTGTGCAAAAGTTTTATGCACATGCAAAGAACTGCTGTAAAGCACAAAGTTTTGGAAAATAATGAAACTACAATTTCTACATAAAATACGACAGAGCAGTGAACAGTAATAAAGCAGAAAAAGTTAACATTTTGTATAAAAAAAGAAAATAGTCCCTGGTACGTTTTGTGCAGCTTTATACGGTAATTAGCTTAAAAAATTTTTACTGAGCGTCTTGCAGAATCTGCCACAGTACTTGCCTGTCAAGTCACACTTGCATTTTTGTTTTTCTTTTTGTTTTTTTGCATGCACATCCCATGCATTATTTATTTATTTATTTTAAATTAGCATGCATGCACATCCCATGCACTTTTTTTTCTTTCTTTTTTTGGCTGGAAAAATGTTTGGTACTGATACAATAATGGAGAATTCATAAACCAAATGTATAACAAAATAGAGATCCTAAATCTTTTCTACGGTACTGTATACGGTTCAAATCCTTTATTGGTCCTGATTCTAAATGTAATATGCTTGTAGAAAGGAACCGTTATGAAATCACACGATCAATAATGGTCAAATGTAATAATAAAACAAAAATGAGCAGAAACACTAACTTGTTGCACAAACTAAAATGTAGATTCTCAGCAGAGCTAAAAAAAAACCTGGTGTTATCAGATACAAATCAAGAAATGTCTCAGAAGCTGATTATTTTCCTATAACAGTATTTTATTCCTCTTATACCGCAGTTAACACTTAGGTTAAAGCAGTCGTTCTCTGCTTATGATCTGCCGGAAATGACAGAGCTGTGATGTTTTAGAAAACTCTAAAACCTGACCTGTCAAACTGGAAGCCAGGGAGATTCTTGAGCACGGTTATATAAAAACCAGGTGTTGAAATTTGTAATAAATTTTAATATCTGGCTGCTTTTATGGGTAACTTGTTGCTTTTGTAGGAGACAGAATTTGTCAGTGAGGCTAGAGAACTTAATGCAAAACGCCTTTGGAGCCTGTGTTGGAAACAGTGGTCGCAAAACAAGGAATATATACTCTAGACAAGATTGCAACTTCTTTACTTCATACACATTCACCCACTTCTTAGTACCTAAGGCCAGTTTAAAATAGACAATCGCCCTCCTGTCATGTGTTTAGGAGGTAGGAGGAAATCCACGCAGACTGTCACCAGAGTTCAGGATCGAACCGTCACCCTGGAGCTGTGAACTTGCATCGCTACTCGCTGCGTGAATACTTAAACATAAATAATAGATGTTCTATTATTTATATTTACATCAAAGTGAAATCTCTATTGTTTTCTATTTGTCTGTAAACATAATTATGACTAAAAATGTCAGAAAAAGGTGAACATGGCTATTTCTTTCGAAGCCCTCGGTATCCTCCTCGTGACAGTGAGATGCCATTTTAATGAAGAAGGTTGACGAAACTGTGTGTTAGTATGTGGCCTAGTTTGATTTCCTGTCATGCTTCATCATGTCACCTCTCACTGTTTTTTTTTGTTTTGTTTTGTTTGTTTGTTTTCTCAGATGCTGCTGCTTTGGACAATATCCACTATATTCTCATTGGCATCTGTGTTCTCACCAGTCTCACCGGACTTTTCTTTGGCATCCTGTGGTTCAAAAAGTAAAACAAATGATTCTCATTATTTCAACAAAGAACAATTGTACCAATTAAATTGTTAAAAATTTAACAAAAAAGCTAAAAAAACGGACAAGTCTATTCTTTATATTACAGATATAGGTCACGGAAGACTAAACCGCCCTTAATACAGGGAAAGTCCATCACCCTTCCTCTACAGGACCCCCCTCCGCCGTCTCCCACTTCCCCTCAATCGGTGTTGGTGATGGCACCCTCAGACAATTTGGAAGAAACGCGTCTAAAAGAGCAGAAAAGCACACACAGTGTTCGATTACAGTGGAAACCATTGCAACAGGTTGAGAGCATCCTGATTCAATCACTTTATGCTTAGCTTTTTTTAGCTTACAGACAAAACATGGTATCAGTGCTAAAAATAGTGTCTCACCTGAGTGAAAAAGTGAATTTGCAGATAGGATCATATAACACCATTTTTAGAGATGCCTCTAGTCTCCAGATCCATGCTGCGTTTTTTTTTGTAAATATGCATAACCATTTATATTTTTATCAGATAAAAAGAAACACATTTGCTAAATACAATTTCATGTCTTTTTATGTACTACTGTATAGTGTCTGTAACCTTTTGAATTCAAATCTTTCAATAATCTTAATTATAATTCA
>JAOTRS010000048.1:12857172-12873194 GCA_028565755.1 Dinotopterus cunningtoni | reverse complement strand
ATATATATAGATAGATATATATAAATATATATAGATATATAGATATACTATATGATGAACTATATATATACAGCATTCATTCTTTCATCTTCTATACCTCTTGTCCTCTTGTCCTCTTTAGGGTCATGGTAGCCTGGAGCCTATCCCAGAAGACTCTGGGCACAAGGTGTTGTACAACCTGGATGGAGTGCCAATCTGTCACACTACAGGCAATTTGGGAACACTAATTAGCCCCAATCTGCATGACTTTATACCTGCATGACTTTATACCTTAGACTGTGGAAGAAAACAGGAGAAAACCCACCAAGCACGAGAAGAAACATGCAAACTCCATGCACACAGACCCAAGGCGGGAATCAAACCTGGACCATGGAGGCGCAAGTTAACAGCGCTAACCACTACACTACTGGCATATATCATGACACCTTATAAAAACGTACATTCGTCAAGGCGTTGCCACAGCGGACCATCTGATCCGCATAAAACTTTGATGCCGGATGCCCTTCCTGATGCAACGCTCCCATTTTGCCTGGGCTTGGGATCGGCACTGAATGCAGTGGCTGGGTAGTATAGAGTGTGTCAACCACTGACAGTGGGGCTCGAACTCGAATACTCAGATTCCCAAGCCAACAACCAAGCGCATTAGCCGCCTGAGCCACCACTCCCCCGCCACCCAATATTAATATATATTATTTATTTATTTAGTTATTTTATGTATTTTCCCCATTGTTGTCACGTTATCCTCACCCATCTAGGTCAATAGTTTTTCCAAAAAGTTTATATATAAAAAAAAAAATATTATGTAAGTGTATATAAAAGAAAAAAACACAGATAAAGGTAAAGAGATATTTATTTAAACATTACATGGTTCTGCTTATTATTATTATTATTATTATTATTACTGAATGCTGTTGTTGTTCTTGTATTTTATTTACTACTGTATAGATCTTAATACAATCAATACAAAAACAATACGTTACATTTTAAACCATGCGTATCAACTTAAACTCATCAGTCCTCTTGTCCTATTTGCTTTATCCCATGATCTGACAGTTATGTACATGCAGGATGCTTGCACAAACATTTAGTGTGTACATAATTGTTGCAATGTTTACTATTTGCCCAAACTGGATTAAATTTACATGTTGCTATTATGTACTTTATTTTATTCAATTAGATTATGGAAAATGTCTCACGGAAAAGAATACTAACTCACATTAGTTTTAATGCGCATGTCTGAAGGCCATTAACAGCCTGTGGAAATTATATTAATTAGCAAACATTTCTTTGGTCGAAATGTCTTTCTTTATGGAGCATGGTGCAACAATTAACAGTATGCTGGGGTAAATAAAATGCAAAAATACCACAGGGTGAGATGAGAGCAGGGCAATAAGAAAGGACAATAAATACTTGGCTGTAAATTTGAACAGTTGGTAAGGGTATTGACAAAAGGTTCCACAGTCCACAGTGTTTTAGATAATGAACCCTTTCATGTGTTTTCTATGAAAAGGACAATAGACTATTAATGCATTCCGTGAGTTACATGATCATAATTATATAAGGCTTACCATAAAAATTTACCCATGCTGCCCTGCACAGACTGAGCTCGGTTGCTCGCCCGGGCATGTACCTGCATGGGGATTCCCCCATGGTAAAGAAAGCTTCTGTATACTAATGCATGAGTGTGAAGCTCCTCAGGAGCCCAGCTGCCACTTCCACCCCATTAGATTTTAATGAGAAACAATGACCACACTGACACAGGACACACTTTACAGGGCAAAAGCACCAGTCATGGGGAATTTCCCCTGCTCTCTACTAATTAGCATAATCCAATGAATACATTCTTTATTACTGTTTAATTAGGTCTCGGAAATTAGCTGATTGCAGGAGCCTAGGCAAAACTGAATGCAAAAAAATTATTCGGGTCCTGATTTAAAACATGATCCTCATATGCAAAACATAAAACCAGAATAATACAATAAATGTTTTATTTAAAGCCTGTTTAGAAAGACGTCTAAGGGATGCACTGGGTTCGCAGCACACAGTCTCAGACCTGCACCGAGGATCCTGTCATTAACTGCTGCCCACAAATAAATTCATTTAACTAATTCTCAAGTCATTTATAATGTCATTCCCCCACCATAACTAGCTTTGTGGTAAACCTTCTATGATGTAAGCCTGAATTTTCTAAAGTGACCCAGAAAGCTACACCGTCTATTAGCAGGGTTTCCATTCCATAATAATTATTTTCACAACCCAGGAGGAAATATAAATCTAAAATAGGATCTATATTTTAAGTTGCTATTTTGGATATAAGTAAATGAATTGTACACGGGTATAATTTAAGAACAAGTCTCCGATGTGTGCCAAAATGTGATTATGGCTATAATCCACCAGGCTCCAAGCACGAACGCATGGGAGTTTGCACACACTTAGGACAAAGTTCTTATGTGCAATTATATGTTTATTTCTTAATCAGAAAAAAATGTCAGGTAGTGTATACTGAAAATATTACTAGTAAAAATACAAACAGTACAGTTGTGTTTTCTGTTATAAACTCCATTTAAATATCTGAGGCCACTTACAGTATATGCCCACCCATTTAATTTAAGACAGCTTCCAGATTATTTCACATCCTCTCACATTTATGTTTAAATATTCATCCTCCATTCTTCCTAAATATAGCTGTCAGCCATAACCTGATTTTGCTTAGCAAATCTTGGCCCATTCGTCTCAAAATATCTGTTATTAATCTCAGATATCATCCTTTTACAAATCAGCTCTGAAGACAAAAGACCATCTTTAAAAGGTTAAACTTTTTTTCTTTTTAGTGCTATTAAGGGGGCGAATCATTCTCAGCTGTTTGTTTGAAGTTTCCCATATTTGTGTTATGTTCCTCCAGATTTTCTGGTTTCTTCCCAAAGAATAAGCATGTGCCTGTATTTGAGCAGGGAACACTAAATTGCCCCTACAGTAGTTGTAAATAAGTGTGTAAATGTGTGTGGGCATAGTGCCAAAACAGGGTATGTTCCTACTTAGCATCCCTTGTTCCTGGGATTAGGCTGGGGGTGCACCTTGATCCTGACCATACTGTACATGTGAATGAGTGAGTTTGCATGTGCCATGTGATGCACATCCAGTACAGGACAAACAAAAAAGTGTCATGCAAACATTTGCAGCAATGTGTAAGATCAAGAAATATGTTCAAGCTACACTTTCAGTTTTTGAACGTTCCAATGTTTGAGCATTTTTGTTGAAATCTTCATCATCATCATCATCATCATTTTCTATAGCACTTATCCTGTGTACAGGGTCACAGAGGTCTGTAGTCTATCCCAGGAAACACGAGGCAGGGTACACTCTGGACAGGGTGCCAATCCATCGCAGGGCGCACACACACACAAATAAACTGGGCAATTTGGGAACACCAGTAAGTCTAATCTGCATGTCTTTGGGAGGAAACCCACCAAGCACAGGGAGAACATGCAAACTCCGCGCACACAGACCCATGGCGGGAACCGAACACTCGATCCTGGAGTTGTGAGGCCACATTGCTAAACACTATGCCACTGTGCTGCCTATGAGTTGTTTTAATCCTCCAAGTGTCTTGATGTTCATAAAGTAGGCACTTATTTAGAGCCTTATATGGGGGCAGTGGTGGCTCAGACGGTTAAGGCCGTAGGTTGCTAGATTTCTGAAGGTCAGGTGTTTGAGCCTCAGCACTGCCAAGCTACCATAGTTGAGCCCTTAAGTAAGGCCCTTAACCCTATCTGCTCTAGGGGCCGCTGTATCCTGTCTGACCCTGTGCTCTGACCCCAACTTCCTTACTGAGATATGTGAAAATTACAATTTCCCTTTGGGGGAAAGTACAAATATTTATCATGACGTCAGAGTTGTTGTTAGTCTTTCAGCTGCTCCCGCTTGAGGGGTCGCCACAGCAGACCATCCGATCTGTGCAACAACTTGGCACAGGTTTTACCCCGGATGCCCTTTCTGACGCACCCAAACCTCCTGCCACGCCTCCCCCCCAATCACATCCAGTGGCTGGGGTGTGGGCATTGGATGAGAATTGAACCTGCATGGCAGACGAGAAACATAATACTGACCCACCAATACCCCATGATGTCAGAATGATCAGTTCAATAATTTGATGATGATTTAATATCTGTTCTGGTTTTTTTTTATTTTGTTTTTTTTATCTATGGCATTAACTGGAATAAAAAGATAATAAACAATCATCTGTTGCTCAGAAACTTTTTCCACAGTGGCAGTTTAAAATACAAAGAAGGACATAAAAGGAAAAAGAAGAAAAAAAAAAAAGGTTAGTTAAGAAGGTAAAAAAAAAAAAACCTGTGTGTGCTCTGTGCGTTGTTTTGTTTGCTAATCTACTCCTAATCTTGTCCCGCCTTTTCCTTTAGGATTGGCTGGCTCTCTGATTAAACAGCGTCACGTTCGTGATGAACTCCTGGCCAATGGCTGAGCAGGGGGCGGGGTTTATGCAAGGCATGGGCGGGAAACTGTCAGCGTGTTGTGCTGGATGGTGTTGACGGCGAGATGAGCATGTCAGGACTTGTTAGGCGACACGAAGAAAAAAAAGAGACAGAGAGGGCGTGGCCAAAACGAGCACTTCGCGGGAGCGTGTGCGAGCTGCTGTCAGTATTCAAGCTTACATCTTGGAGCCGCAAACACACACATACAGAGACAGACAGACAGACACGCGCGGCGAAGGAGGACTATTAGACACGCAGCACCAAGAGTGTCATGAACGGATTTATTCTGTAACTCACAGGAATAAGGACAAACAAATAAACACTGACATCACTCGAGCCCTGGGATAACTCCTGACTGCTTTCCAAGCAACTACAGGTCAGAATTTATTGCAAAGTAAAGCTTTTTTGTGTATATATGTGTGTGCGTTTGGAGTTTTTAGAGTTTATTAGTGTTTGGATCATGCTGGCAAGGTGTATATGTGTGTGTCTGTGTGTTACACACTCTACTTTAATCTACTTTTCCATCACTTCATACACATTTTCCATCATCTAGCCAAAACAATCGTCGATAAAAAAATATATATATCTCAAGCGGTGTCGCAACTTGGAAACATCTTCTTATAGATCACGAGTGTCGAATGCAGCCGCGTGTTTATTCAACAGTTTACGTGATGGAGTAGAGATTAGAAAGCGCGCGCGGTGCTGATTACCGCTACCTGCACGGATTTGTTTACAAGCAAGCCGGCGCGGCGCTCGCGCCCGCCCCCTAGTGGTCACTTTGAAATGGCCTGCAGCTATAAAGAGGGAAAAACAAAACAAACACCTTTTGAATGTTAATGTTGAACTAATATTTAAAAGATAATTATTTGTTTTGATCTACTAATAATTTGTCTATCAAAATTATGGGTGAAGTGTTTTACTTATTGGCAATTCAAATGACATTTTTTTTTAAATGTAAAAGTGTAAAATCTGTATCTAATGTTTCATTATATCTTCATTTGTAGAGACTGTAAACAGTAATTAAGTTTGGAAAGTTGTTGCAAATAGTGATGTGCCGTACAGTACTAGAGGTGGCATGGTAGCTTCGTGGTTGACACTGGCGCCTTGCATCTCCAGGGTTGAGGGCTTTGATTCCCGCCTCAGGGTCTGTGTGCATGGAGTTTGCATGTTCTTCCTGTACTTGGTGGGTTTCCTCTGGGTACTCCTGTTTCCTCCCACAGTCCAAAGATATACAGATTAGTCTAATTAGCGTTCCCAAATTGACCGTAGTGTGCAGACGAGCCTGTATATAGGATAAAGTGGTATAGACAATGAGTGAGTGTGTGAATGTTGAAGTCCGTAAAATAGGAATATCTATTCAGCCGAGTCACTCAACCCTTAAGCGACGACTAAAGACCTATCTGTTTCTTAGATATTTGGCTTAATCGCCCCAACAGTGTTTGACTTATAGTACGTAGTAACCAGTGTAACCATCTTTCCAATGATGGAAACTTCAAAGCACTTTTGTAAGTCGCCGAAATGTAAATGTGGAATAAATACAATGGCAATCACCACTGGTCTCCAAAGTCCCTAGTTGGACTACAAAGGTTCGTAGATGGATGGATTGAATTACAGTATTATAACCACTATTTTTACTCAACACAAAACAACACATTTTAGTGTTACATCCAGACATCTGGAACCCAACAAATGAACACCAAAGTTGTCTGTTCGTCTTTGTTATCGCTGCGTGTTTGCTGTAAGGTCCACAGAATTGCCTCTGTAATGATTCACCGCTAATTTGTAATTTTTAAATTTTTATTTTCTAGAGCCATTTTTGTCATGGCCCGGCCACAGCAGGACAGTAGGGCGGACAGTCAGAGCCCTGCGCAGCCGCAGACCTGCAGAATGGAAGTTCTACGTCGGGATGCCTGGCCAAGCGGCGGCACGCAGCTGATTCCACAGACCAGACAGCGACGCAGGACTGTGGCTACTCAGACCAGCACTGTACCAGCACCTGTTGTCTCCACACAGGACTCTGTGAGCGTGGGCAGTCCCCCCGAACAGGGAGATCCTCTCAGAGATAGCTCAGGTATCTTCACGCTTTATTACATACACTTCACCTGGAGTTGATTTGTACATGTGGCTTGTTTCAGAAACAAGCGACAATAACCACGGCTCATTCTCAAAAATTCCAGGAAGTGCTTTTTTTTCGCCCCCCCTTTGTGGCCATGAGTTCGAAAAAAACATGTTGCAACGTGCCCCGTGTAAGCGTCTTCCTGCTGAGCACAACCCCACACACGGTATCAGTGCCCGTGTTGCGCTGAGCAGCGTCCGTGCAGTGTTTTGGTCAAGCAGGCATTGTTCATTACATGTTTCCAAAATTTCCCCACATTGTCATTGCTATCATAGCCTCAGCTGAACCCGTGTGGCGCTGTTCTTTTGGCATCTCCTATATAAAAGCTGCAAGCTTTTGGCCTGCCCCGCCAACACGCGCACACACACACACACACACACACACACACACACAAAGGTGCACACACGCACACACACACACTGTCCATCCAATCACCGCACGGCCCTTGTTCCTGTCCTCCAATGACTGCATTTCATCTCAGACTGCATGGGCTTACAGTTACCCTGGCAACAAGCCAGAACACCACGGCTCTCTCAGTGCTGCTCGCTCTGTTCAGTCACCTGCTTGAAGGATTAGCAGAGCTCAGCCCCCCCCCACACACACGTAATGTGGAGCTATTTGTGCATGCTCGCAGAGAAATTAAAGACGTTTACCCTTAAACTTTTAATTACGGCATCACCCACGGTGCGTAGTTACCGTTTTATGACTTAATTATTACCTATTAAAGACTCACTTTCTTAAATCCTAGACTAGGATTAACAGATTATGAGATTATGCACGGTCCTCAAAAGAGAAAATGATGCGTCATGCGTCAATGCCGGCTGTTGAAATTCTGTAACTAGAAAGATTGATGGAGGTTTGAGGGCGTACTTTCTGATGAAGATTAAAGATGGTGGCAGAGGGTTGATTAAGGATCCGGCATGCTCGTTCAGGTTATCTTCATAACATGATGTTTGTTTACTTGCCCTGCTCATTACCTTAGGAGATAATGTCTTTACGCTGGAATAGTGTCTCGTGTCAGAGTTTGATCCTGTACTGTATACTGTATGTATTGTACTCCTGATGCTAAAGCATCATTAACCTGAAATAAAGGATGAAGCTTGCTAAATATTTACGAAATCTTCCTGCTTTTCATGGAACGAGATCGACTTCTCTGACAGTGACTTTTTTTTTTTTTCCTGGTTTGTTTTGTCTATCCTTCAGGAACCGAGCAGGAGAGGTCATGTCCCAGCCGGAGACAGCAGCCCCTGCCTGATCTCCTTCCCGAGAGCAGTAGCTCTTCGGCGCAACCGAGCCGCCGAGGCTCTGCAGCTGATGAGGAGTCCATGGAGGAGGAACAAGTGGTGGGCAGAGTGGCCATCCAGCTGAGAACCATAGGAGACGAGATAAACGCGGTTTACCTTCAGAGAAGGGTGAGTAGTGTGCTATAGCTGTACCATATAAGTGTATAGTCCTAGCTTGGTCGTGTTTTGTGCTACTAGCGTATTCGAAAATGTGTGTGCACATAGCCTCCAGTGGCTTTTCTAATAAATGGATCAATGCTGTATTCACCAACCCTAGTGTTGTGACTGGAGTCAGATTTCCTGTAGTGGTTGAACCCGATGCCTTCCCTCTCCTGTTCTCGCTTTCTCCCCTACGTCTCTCCCTCCCTCCCTCCCTCCCTCCCTCCCTTCCTCCTTCCTTCCTGCCTCTGTCTATCTGCTGCTCTCAATCTCCCTGCCGTATCGCGTGAGGAGTCAGCCCGCGGAGCAGGCAGGGAGTAAACACAGTCTAATCTCTCCCTCCCCCATGCAAACCAACTCCCCCTCCTCCCTTCACTTCGCCTCTCAGACAAACACAGATGATGTCACCGCACTATTCTAGCACTCAAGCGCTCGAGCCTACACACCCTTGTATGCACACACACACACACGCACGCATACACACAGCAATACACAAACAGTATACCCAGCAGACACTCATTCTCACACACCCACACAGACACGTTGGTCATCTTCACCCAAGTGTAGTCTTTTTTTTTTCTTTCTTTCTTTCTTTTTCTTCACACATGCGCTCTCACACGATCGCTCTGTTGTACCAGAGTCAGGCACAATAAAACCCGTGTGTGTTTTGGGAATCTTGTTTTCTTGCTCTGCCGAACTCTGCCACCAGGATGCTTTTATAGCGCTCAACGCAAATGTTGTTTACTCAGGGCTAGTCGAGGAACTACAGGTACTTCCTCAAGCAGTGGAACAACAAGTTGGCTGGATGTGGATGTGTATGAACAGGGGAAGACGTGCACATGTAGTACACACTCGTGAGAGCTCGTCTCCTTTCGCTCTCGTCGTGTTCGCACCGATTTCTTTTTCTCTTTTTCTCACACACACACACACACCACTCTGTCTGATCACTGCAACTAAACATACACATACTTTTACACTATGCGTAGACGCCGTATTTACCGTAGTACTGACCCTAAACAGAATCCTTGATCCGATTTTTATGGTACTGTAGATGTCAATATTTTCCCAGGGTCAGGTGAAGGATTTAATGCGATTTCTATTTTTATTTTCTTTAAAATGGATTGCTGTGATTTGTGCAAGCATCCTCTTCATTAGGAAGCACAAAAGCTTCCAGGTTTTACACAATTCTGTACAAACAAAGCAGTAGAGTAGGCGCGTCTATGCGGTCATTTCTTCCCGGTCTTATTGTCGCTTCCTGTAAACTCCTCCACTCAGACACAAAGCGTACGTACAGCATAAAGGAAGTGCACTGAAGCAACGAAACACCGTTCACAGCTTGTCAAGGTGGATATACGTACACGCGTACTATAATTATTAGGATTATTAATAATTTTTCATAATTATTTACCAAATGATCATTCTGAAATGTTAGATTACTGAGATCAGTGAAAGTCTACATCAAGTTGGCTTACAGTTCGCATATTGTAACAGCTTGGAGAATTAATCAGTACATGCTTGTTTACTAACTGCTCAGCGATTAACGTTATAATGATAAGCTGGACTCTGTTGTGGCAACCGGTTTGTAGTAGCAGTTCATGACCTGTTGTGTCGTGTTAACTGTCTGCTGCTCCCGTGTTCTCACATGACCCCTGCACTGGCCGGTCACCGTATAATTACATACTCACCGCACACTTCTCTCTTACCCCCCTCCCCTCCCCCCTCCCTGTATACGCACTAGTGATTTCAGGGCCACTTTTCAGGGCCCGGCAACGCGATCCGTCAGTTATTCTTTAACTCTCCGACTCCCGAACGCTCGTCTCTGAGAGTTATTTTTAGATGATGACTCACGGCAGTTGTTGAATAGCATCTCACCAGACTGTTGTTCCAGACATTGTCTGCTTTGCAAACACACGCGTCGGATACCTCGACACACATCACTTTCTCTTTGTTGCCGTTTCAGTCTTTCGTATGTGGGAACACAAACAGAGATGGGGACATCTCGGAGACTTTTATGTAACTGTTTCATTTGGCTACACACGTTCAAGTGTCTGTTTGTTTGTTGTGTCTGGCTGTCGCTTAAATAGACAAGTTTGTACAGCAGGGTTGTTTTTCTTTCTTTCTTTTTACGAAATGGCCTCGTACATGATTTTAATTCCGAATTTACTGCAGCGTACTGTAGTAAGATGGTAGGCATACACCATGTTGTTATCACACTCTTATTGTATATTACTTTCAATAACAGGATGCAAGGTGTTTTTTGTGTTTCGTCTAACATCCACTCATTTCACGTTGTGTGTGTTTCAGAACGAGGGTGCGCAATGGCAGAACTGGAGAGGCCTCTACCGCGGCCTGGTCGCCTTCCTGGCAGACACCATCAGCACCCTCTACCAGCTCAGATAAACGGACGGGTATTTGGCACTGCGGGGGGCGCCGGCGCTTCCTAACACAGCCTCTAATCTTCTGCACTGGCTCGGGGACATTTCTGCTGGCCCAGAATGCACTGTGGAGTTTTTTTTTGTTGTTGTTGTTGTTGATCTTGTTTGTGTTGTTTCTCAGTTGTATATGTTGTATATTGTATTTCCTGTCTTTTTTTTTGGGAGAAGGTTCATGTAGCAAGTGACTGAAGTGTGCGTGTTGGTATGGGGGCATGTTAAGGGGGAGAAATGTTTGTGCCTCTCTAGATCTGTGAAGCTGTGAAGCACAATCGGTTGGAAGCTTGTTTATTACTTTTTTTGTATTTTATTTTTTGATTTTTTTTATGTTTGACCAACCTGAAGGCCTGGGTACTCAGAGAATCTGTGATGGGTCTACAAATGTGTCAAAAAGTGTGTTTAGACAGCGGCCAATTTGTGATTATGATCTAAATTGCATTTACGTTCTTTTACTCTCAATTCTGCTTTACACTAACAAGAAACAGAGCAATAGTGACACAGGCTTGATTCCTGAAGCAAAGCAGAATGCAAAGTGACATTTTGTCAATTCAACGGAAACTACAGAATCAGATCAACAGTAAAATGTGAATTGCAAAAAATGGATTGGAAGAATCCTGTGCCATGTCATACTAATTGACCTTTAAAGCCTCCTGTCTTAAACTATCACTTTTTGTCTCCCTCATTTGACAATATTTGGCAAGTACAGTAAAAATGCATTAAAAAAAAAAAGGTATGAGAATGTATACAGCAATGTAAGCGCCATGAACGCCGGTGTACACCCGAGTACAACAAGCATTCAAACCCAGATGCCAAAAATCAGTCTATCCAGGTCTTCAGAAAGCACTAATTGAAAGGATGGGTTGTACCTCAGGCACTGAAATGCTGTATCTGCTCTTAGCTGCCTGACAGAGCAATACTGCATGACAGCACAGGAAAAAGGGCACTACTAAACCAGACTATCAATCGACAGGACAGGGACAGAGACAGGACTGGCCTTTCAATACCACACGCTTCCTCTACAGCGAACCCAGTGTGGAATGTGCCTTACATCACCCTTTAAAAAAAAAAAAACCTTTGTGCTTGTTTGAACGGCGTGTTTGGGGTTGGGGTGGGATGGGGTGGGGTGGGATTGGGTATGGGTGGTTGGGTCAAAGGGTCAGTGCCTTGGTGCTCCCACCAGTATGTACACTTTGGAACACGACATTCATCACTCATTTCAAAGATTGATCACCTCCAATGGAGGCATTAGAATCGAGGCCGGAAGCCGCATGGACTCGCCAGACCACAGGCTGTCCATATGGCTGGGTAGCAGTGTTAATATTTGTAATGAACATGTATGTAAATATTTTGGGAGAAAATGGCAACAGGCAAGAGATGGAAGGAACTGGCCGTTCTCATCCCGGGGTATCATGTATATTTTGGTGAAACTTTAAAGTACTTATAGGTTCCTTGTTTTCACTCGAAAGCTCTGTATGTCAGATTTCTGTTCTTTTGAACTTCTTACGGACCAACGCAGGGAAGTTAGCAAACTTAAATGTTCCCTAAAAAAGTAGTTCGATTTGGATATATGACTTTCTGAAGATTTTAAAACTGGTTTAGTTTGTGAACGTTGCCCGTACAAATACAAATCAAAAGGTTAAGCTATTTATTTTTCTGTACATTTCTACGCTTGGTCCTTAGTGAGGATTAGGGACGTCATTCATGTATTTGGTTTAGCAATGAAAGGCTAATGTTATGAGCTAAAGTTATTTGCATTCATTATTAGGAATATTTTTTTGTTTTTTTGTTATGTCCTATAAGCAAGGCTTGTAATAAAGATCAAAAGGTTGAATGAGCATGGTGATAAAGTTAAGTTGTCCAGGAATCATAATGTATGCATTTGTCTTCTCATTTTTTAAATAATAATAATTATTATTATTATTATTATTATTTTATAACTTACCAACCCTTTTGACAAAACTACAAAGTAGTGAAAAGCAAAACTTTATAAATGTATTCCTGCTGTACTTTAAATACTGGTCATAATTTTGCTGCAATAAGATTATGAAAGAAACTGAGCCAGAACTTTTCTTACATAAAGCAAATTTTAAGTGTTCACTTTAGACGGTAAACACTCGAACGCTTGCATGTTGCCATTGCTCTCACATGGAGTTCATAGGCGTGTATCTAACAAACTACATATGACATGTCTGTGGGTTAACCATGTGAAAACCTTGTTAGCACTCTCCTTTTTTGGTCCTCTTTTTTCACGTGGGTACTGTACTGTACTGTATTTCTGAGCATACTGATTACCAGCAGTCTGTCTTGTGACTGCCTGTCTTATGATTTCCTGTGTAACGCAGTGGTGTATTCCACATCCTGTGGACAGGTTGTGGCTTCTTGTGGAGAGGGGTATTCTCTGATGCACTCTCTCCCTAAGGGAAAGGCCTTAAGTGTGAACTGTGAACATCACACTATGCTCAAGCTCATGTCAATCTCATTTTCTAGCCTTGTACATTTGCTGTTTGGACTTTTTCTATCAATTTTCTATATGAATTTTGGTATGTTTCCCCCTCCCCCCCACCCTTTTGCCTTTTTAAAATAAAGAGAAATATGACGATATTTATAAGTGATGTGTCTTGATTAAACTCTCATGATGGGTAACGTTACACAAAACACATTCTCATTCAGTCAGGCTCATTTTTACAATGACTTGTAAAAATTAATAAAATATTACACCCTCGGGTGCTTTAGCTCAATAAGGCAAGCAAGTATACCTCTTATATAATGCAGTGATACATTGTTTGTCTTCTGATGTGTAACAATCTATGGCTCATGTGGAAAGTATGACCAAAGATCCTAAACAAGAAAAACAAGGTAATTTACTCCATGATCCTGAATCTAGTTTGTGGGTTTTATGCACTCATTTCCTCATACGTGAACTCTTTTTTTTTTTTTTTTACCCTTTACTGTTTTGTTTATACACTGTACATTTGAGAAGGACAGTCTAAGAATAGGAACAATGCTTTGGTACACTGTATGTAAATGAGTTAGATAATAATTGGGCGACACATGATATTGAGGGCAAAAAAACAACAGTACTACCATTAACTGAGCCCAGCAGGAAATGAACCAATTAGCGATTAATTTTATTAAGGTTAGGTCTAGTGAAAGGATAGATATAGAGACTGCAGGGAACGGGACCATTAAGATAGTCAACTAAGGGGTACATTAGCAATTAATCTTGACATCTTTAAACTGGGGAAAACCACTGTTGACCCTGTAACTAATCCATCTCTCATAAGTCCCTGACTTTCCCTTTTTTTTTCTTTTTTTTTTTTTACAAAAGTGAAAGAACAGTTTGTTTATTTATCTACTAGTAGTCTTTGCCATGCAGCCAGAATGCCACGCGTTTTTTTTTCCCCCAGCTCATCAACATTTAGCCTACAGTACAAAGAGTACTTCATAGCCATCATATCTATTCCCATGTCACCGCTCCAGACTAAACAGATCAAAGTCCAGAGCAAGAGAAAATACGAGAAGTGAACACATGAAAGAGTTTAAGCCCATCTGTGATACCTATAATTTCATTAACTGTCTGGTCTGCATTAAAACCAAAGAGTTGTGTCTCCTGCGCCACTCCTCCTCGGCACCTGTCGAACTGGTGTATCCTGTTCCAGTGTATCCTATTCCACTGTTGACCAGAGCGAACCACAACATGGTCGCTTGGTGTCTGGTAAACAAAACACATTTCTGGTCAATCTAGCTGCTTAATTGTTTACTTTGTATGTCTTCTGCACAGTTGCCAATTGCTAAAACGTGACGTTTGTATTGGTTTTACAAATCTTGTTTGAAATTCCAGCAGACCAGACTGGAAAGACCAGACTCTCTAGCTGACGGGAAACTTCCAGAGCAAAACATTTATTGTTTCTCTGATGCTGAGTCACTGGATATGTTGTGCCAAACATGTCATTGCATATACCTCAGCCAAGGTCATAAATGAATTACCCAACCACAGATGGTCTTCCTGATACATAAACTTCAGCTCACCTTGACTTTGCGGTGACACTTTTTTCACTTTTCAATGCCAATCAGCACAATCTCTCTGTCTGATTGGCTAGACATACTTAAAAATGCAGCAGTACAGTACGTACAGTATATGAGTGAGAGCGATGTTTCCTTTAACTGACACATTACACACAATAATGAACAGATGATGAAATCATTTAATTCATGAAATAAAAGTACTCTCATCTATAAAAACACAAACTGACCATGTAATCCAAAAGAAATTTATTTGTTTCAAATTTTTCATTACAAAATGGGAAATCACATCAACTTGGTCACAGAACTTCACTAACTGGTTAGAACTGTACGCAAAAAAAAAATTGAGCATTTTGAGGTTTGCCATGAGACTATATAAACATACAAGCCATAAAAGATCCTGCCTAAGCTTCTCAAAAAAAGTGTTAACTGTTCAAACCATTTGCTTTTTGCAGCACCGAAAAAGGTCCTTCCATGATGCCTTGAGCGCCTACATATTGTCCAACTGTCCTTGGACGGCTCCACGATCATTTGGCTCCAAAGTAGTCCACCACGCCGTTGCCCTTCAGGCCATCAAAAAAGAAGAAGTTCCTGTGTGGGGCATCTCTCTGGGACAGCGCCTGTTTTTACACACAACCAAGGTGACAAACGGACATCAGCATCAGTGCGGCATGGAGGCCGATGGCTTTTTCAGAGATGAGCATTGGGGCGATCTTTTCTGTGGTACTCGTGGTTGAGGGGTAAGGGACAGCAAAGGACCATGTGCGAGTTACAGCCTGTTTCATCATGCAAGAAGATGGCGAGACAGCCTGGCTTCTCTCCACCACCACCATGTGGGTGTGAAGGCTTGCCCAGCGAGCAGCGCATCCACCGCACTCACACGGTCCACTAGGCTTCTCTAACTGACTCCAACAAAAACGCAGAATGTATGATGAGGTCAACCTTAATCCGACACATACATGTTTATATCACGTCACTAACCTGACTCAGGACTAAATCAGTCTTCCGTGTAAACATGACCTATGTCCACTATTCTCAAATATCAACAATTGTAGCGCGGGTTTCAAGGACAGTGTTAAACGGTATCTGGAGTTTATGTGTACATTTTTAACGGGAATTGGATTTCAGTGACCGGAATGTTACCTTTTCGATTCTGGCATTTTCAAGTGTGAGCAGCTAAAAGGTTTTTCATATACTGCCAGATTCCAATGGGGAAGGCAGATGCCATATGCCCGAAACAGACGCTTATCAGGAAAGCCACCTTCATAGCTCATGAAAATTCTACTGTATATGGGTGTAGGGTTTTGGTGATAACCTGTTACCTATTAGGCATTGTTCCTAAAGAGTATATGATTATGAACTTGATTATGAAGTGTTGACACTGACACCAAGTAAATTTATTGCCTTCATACTAACTGTACATTAATTATTCTAAAGCCAATTATGCTAATAACAATTTAATAACTTTATGAACTTTTCATGCACTAGAACTAATAAAAAAAATAAATAAATAAATAAT
>JAOTRS010000048.1:12821199-12835642 GCA_028565755.1 Dinotopterus cunningtoni | reverse complement strand
AAAAAATATTGCACAAATTTTCTTCCCAATGTCTCAAAAGCATTCAAGGTCCTAAACGTGAATTAAAACACTAGTACAGGTTTAAAGTCACTTTTATGGACATTTTCATAAATTTGCAATAACCTGTGAAAATGCACGCTTTAAAAGATACTGTTAATTAAAGGGGAATGATTAACCCAAAGAATAATGATCATATAAGGTAATACTGATTTAAACCAGACTGAACCAAAGAACAGTGATTTAACCAGTAAAGTACAATTAAACGAAACAATAATGAGTAAACCAGGAAAGTATTGTTGTTCAACAAGGAAGTGCTTTTATTTCTAATAGGATGGATGAGTTTGTTCTTCAGAAAATTATTGCACAAATCCTTTTTTTATTATTTTTTTAGCTAATTTGCAAAGTCTCAAGCATTCAAGGTCCTAAATGTGGATTAAAACATAAGTATAGTACCGGTTTAAAGTCATATGCACGTTTCCCTTATTTATAAAATCGCTATAAAAATGCACATCTTGTAAAATTTATGATGTGTAACTATGGTACTTATAATTAAAACAGAGAATGATTAATCCAAATATTAAACCAGGAAATTATAATTTAACAAATAAATTGCTTTTACTTCTAATAGGATAGATGAGCTTTTCTTTCAGAAAATTATTGCACAAACAATTTTTTGAGTTCCTTCCCATTGTCTCAAAAGCATTCAAGGTCCTAAACGTGAACTAAAACACAAGTTTCATTTTATTTATTTATTTTCCCCGAATCGAGTGAGGTACACCGCATGCAGAATTAATCAATCCCTTTTTAGCTGTCAAAGTCCGAATGATATATAGATGAATTTTCATTGCTGTTAGTTTTAGGTGAACAGTTTTAGAGCCCAGAGTTGCCACAGGTCATCATTTTAGTTGATAGGTTTTGGTATCATTTCTGTTCAGTTGCAAAGTTAAGAAATGGCTCCCGGTGCCCCGGATGGGTTGTTTATAGCTTTTGCTAGAGTGTGACCTGATTTCTTAGCTGTCTTGTCACTCACTGCATGGTCGAATAAGCTCAGTTGTCCTCATATAACTTGTGCTAAAGATATGACACGTTTCTTATATTATATTGATATAAATGATCAGGAGGAATTGTGATCCTTTTATATTTTTGCTAATGTCTACATCTCCTACTTGACTTTAGAAGCATAACAGTTACGCTGAGTTTGGAGTATTTCCCTTTTACACTAATATGAAGAAAGATAAAGGTCATGTGACTGTGAAATTGGAGTTCAGTTCATGACGTGACTGCTGAGCACCAAGCCCTCACTCCTGTAATAGATTGATAGGGACAGAGTGCATAGAGTTCACTTTGGAGTCAATGTTGTACAATTGTTCAAAAGATCTGTCTCTCCTGTTTGTAGAATCCTGTGGAGTAAAGATGTGTCTAATTTTTCAATTTACAGTATCTCCGATTATGAGGTAAAGTGTCAGGAGTCTTATTTTAGAGGTACACGTTATATAAAATTAGCAATACTTGATTTCCAATAAAGAGACGAGCAGTTTGTGCGCACAATTATTGTCACATGGTTAGTAAAATCGTTTTTCATAATATCTATTACGTGTGTAGGAGTATTATACAAATTAATTTGCATCATTTTAGTTCCAGTTGGACGAGCTCTTCCTTTTTACAATGCCCCGCTACAATCTTATGCTCAATCATTAACCAGATTACTCATTTCTTTGGTGAATTGTCATTTCAGACCTGCACAACAACACCTGTATGTGAAATATTTGGTTTCATGTTGTTCTTTTTAGTGGTTTGGTCAGTGTTCAGAGAGAGAGAGTGGTTAACTTTTTACACCTGTGATAAGGATTGTGCAGTCCAATGAAACAGATTTGTATGTTGTTACATTTGCAGCATCAATAAGTTCATAACTTTTGGATCTAACTATATGTACTCTAAAATCTCTTTCAGAAACTCATGACTTTTCAGTTCAAACCACCTGACAATGTATTTTTAACAAAAAGTTTTAAAACACAAATAATATAAGACTTTGTATTTCAATTATGAGTACATTGTCTTTATTTAATTTAGCAATTTTGATGTTTGAATGTTACAGACGAGAGGATGAAGAACTGGAAGAGGGGGAGCTGGAGGATGATGGAGGTGACGTGGAAATGCCCAGCACTGAGGGACAAGAGCCCGAGGAAAAGCCCGTCCGTGTAAAGGAGCGGCACGGCAGCGAGTCAGATGAAGAGAAGGCTCATCGTCGCAAGAAGAAAAGGAAGAAAGAAAGAGATAGAGACAGAGAGAGGGAGAAGGAAAAGCGGAGATCCAGAAAGAGGCGCAGATCCAAGCACAAGGTATGTTGGAGTGTATGGGTTGGTGGGTGTGTCTGAATGATCATTTTTGCGGCGTTTGTTGCGATTCTGACACGGTTTGTTTTGCGTGGTTTAGCGTCATGCGTCGTCCAGCGATGACCACTCGGACTTCAGCGATGAATCTGACTACAGTCCCAGTGAGAAAAGGAAGTATCGGGAATACGGCTCTCAGTACCCACCCTCAGTGAGTGTAATAAGATTTTCATCTTTTGTTAAATAAATAACCATCCAGTATATTTATCATCCATCAGAGAGTGAACCAATAGGTTGGTTTTCCGCAGGTGTGTTTATAAGCTAAAGATTGAGTGAATTTAACCTCAATATGTTATCCATGTTCCAGTCTCATGGAGGCTACGGTCCTGCACCTCCCTCAGGACACGGAGGACCTATGTCAAAGAAAGGCAGCTACATGAAAATGGACAAACAGGGGTATGGTGGCTATGATGAGTATGATGAGGAGAACTTTGAGGGTGAGGAGGATGAGGAGATGGGTGATGATGATTATGATGACTTCACCAAGGAGCTTAACCAGTACCGCAAGGCCAAAGAAGGTGGACCATGCAGCCAACGTGGCAGAGGTACACACTAATGCAGCTGTAATAAAATACAGATGTATATCTAAAGTTTACAGAAAGCATAAGGGCATCCTAGATCTTTATTTGTTATTAATGTTAATTTTGTCATAACTTGTAGGTCTTAAAGGTCGAATAAAAAACCTGAGAGGTCGAGGCAGAGGAGGAATGAGGGGCCGTGGAGGCAGAGGCGGAATGAGAGGTAGAGGACGAGGTAAAATGGGAGGCGAGAATGACGACGGGGACGGCATGTATGGAGATGAGATGGAGGTTAGTTCCAGCTTTAAATCGATTTCGTCATTGTTTATAAAAAAAAAAATTGGTGTTACGATCCACAGATAGGTCAGTAATTTGCATTATCTTTTTACAGTATGGTGAAGATGACTACGATATGGGTGATGACGATTACGATGATTATTCAAAAGAACTGAACCAGTACAGGAAATCCAAAGACAGAGGGCGTGGTGAGTTTAAACAGTACAACACCCTGTTGAATAGGTTATATAACGTTTAGCAGATTAAGATAAACCTATTGTGTTCTGAATGTTTTTTATTTTTAGGTGGCAAAATGGGCCGAGGTCGAGGAAGAGGGAAGGGGGGCAGAGGCATGAACCGCGGCAGGGGCAGGAATCGAGGGAGGGGTCGTGGAGGAGACATGTGTCACGATGATGACAACAGTGGAGATATGGACATGGGGGTAAGAAATAATATCTGCTTACAGTGCCCAGGCCTGCTCTAACACAGGGCAGTTTAACAAAAAGGTTCATCACCCGAATGGCACAGACAAGTCTGGCAAGTAAAACCTGTTACAGCTTTGTGTGCTGCATAGTGCAGAGGTATTTGCAGGATATCTCCAAAAGGAAACCCCAATAAATCCAGCTAATGGTAGAGTGCAGTGAAACCTCAGATTGCGAGTGACGCGCTTTGCGAGCGTTCCACGAGACGAGCAAAGATTTTTTTCAAAGGTAAAGTGCAGGTTAATTTGTTTTATTTTTACTGTACAGCAGTGATTCTGTTAGTGTGTCGCTCCATTGAGTGTCATTAGAGAGATTTCTTGTTTATTTTTCAGATTAAACAGTGTTTCTGTTGTGTGCGTGCACGCATGTGTGAAAAGAGTGGAGGCAGGGTAACTGTGTAAGAAGAGAAGGGGGAGCTTACTTTAGACTCATGCGCACACACAGCGCCTGTGCGCACAAACGGAAACACTTATCTGTCGAGATTTATTTTTACTTTTTTTTTAATGGTAAAGTGCAGGTTAATTTATTTTATTTTTACTTAATATTTTGTGTGTAATTATTTTTGTGTGTTTTTGTGGGCTGTGGAACAAATAGAGTTTCCATTATTTCTTATGGGAAAATTCAATTTGGTTTATGAGTGTTTTGAAATACGAGCCTGCTTCTGGAACAAATTATGCTCGTAATCCAAGGTTTCACTGTTATACTAAAGAAGGCAATCATACTCTATACTCTGATGTCTCTTAGAGGTTGCCTTGGCAATGATGTAATATCTACACTTAAAATAACAGGTAATTATGAATCACTCGAAATATTTAAAACCCACCTCAGCTTTAGGCAGTCTCAAGCTAAGTAGGAGATGTGTCTTACTATTTGAAATACTCGACCATCCACTCGTCATAACAGCCGTTACATTGTAAGCCGAAACTGAAAAGACCTGTGTGTTTCGTAGGACGGATCTGGTGGCCAGAGAAAACATGACCAAGAAAAGCATGGGCAGGACAAGAAGGGCAAGGCCATTTGCAAGTACTACATTGAAGGCCGTTGTACCTGGGTAAGAACACTAAATAATGAGTGTGATTTGGTTTGTGGTGTAGATTTCATGATTATTAATATCAGAAGTATTTAAACAGAAATCTCAGTACCAAAATGTGTGCTTGTCATTAAGTCCAAGTTGCTACTGTTCTTATATTTTAATATGTGATTAACAGGGTGAACACTGTAACTTCAGTCATGACATTGAGTTGCCCAAGAAGAAAGAACTCTGCAAGTTCTATATCACTGGCTTCTGTGCCCGGGCTGAAAATTGTCCATACATGCATGATATCCTTTATATTGCAAATGTCTTCTGTCATTTAGTAGTATTGTAATCAACACAATGTTTTGTCTTGCCTAATACTCCTTAATAGTTGAGTATAATGCATAGCCTGGTGCAGACCATTCCTTAACTCTGCAGCACGTGACTTCCCCTGCAAGCTGTTCCACACCACAGGCAATTGCGTAAACGGAGATGACTGTATGTTCTCTCATGATTCTTTATCAGAAGACACACAAGAACTGCTAGATAAGGTAAGCATGTCCATTGTTGGTAGAAGGAAAAAAAAAAGTATGTTCTCATTCTCCCGTCATATCCCGTCTCAATCTGTGATGTTAAATATAATTGCAGATGTTGGCCGAGGATGCTGAAGCTGGTGCTGAAGATGAGAAGGAGGTGGAGGAGCTGAAGAAGCAAGGTATCAATCCCCTCCCCAAACCCCCACCTGGTGTTGGACTCCTCCCCACACCCCCAAGACCTGGCCCAACAGATTCCTCAAGTCCAGCCGAATTTGGGGCACCAGGGCCTCAACATGGAAGCATACCTTCCAATGGTGCCTCATGCCCAGGCACCGAATCAGCACCAGGGCATAAGGGACCACCTCCCCCCTGCCCAGAAGGAGGATCTTTCCCGGGATCACCAACTCATGGTTCGTCTCTGCCACCCGTCGGTGCACCGCCTCCCTGTGGAGGTAACACGGGAAAGAAGATCCCATCCTTGTTCGAGATTGTCGTGAAACCCACTGGACAGCTAGCACAAAAACTAGGCGTCAGGTTGCACATTCTTTCTTCTTTTTTATAGTTTCTATATAGTCTTATTTATTGATGTTTGCAGAAAATGCTTACCAGTGTATGCATCTTTTTCTTAGAGGTCCAAATCCTGGCGCTGCTGCAGGTGCTGCGGGAGCTCAAGGCCCACCTCCATGTCCTCCAGGTGGACCTCCACCTCGTTTCCCTGGTGGCCCACCGCCCGGTCACATGGCACCAAATGGGCCTCATGACCTGCCACCCATGGGCCCACCAAATATGAATCAAGGGCCTCCAGGAATGATGCAGAATTTTGGCCAAGGAGAAGGACCTCCAAACCAGGGCATGATGCCACCCGGAGGTGGTTCTGCTCGCAATTTTTATGACAATTTCTACCAGCAGCAAAGCATAGGAAAAGAAGGGGGAGTTGAAGAGGGTGAGCTATTTCTTTTTTTTATTCCACCTGGAAACCAGAACATTAACAACAAATATGAGAGAGAATCTTTAATTTTGCAGAGTAGGAGATGATATTGTTGTGGTAGGAGTTTGCTACTTAGCTTTTTCACTACATGAGGGTTACTTTTTGTCTCCTGACATAGATGATGACTACATGACAGGATCTGGTGCAAACTTTAACGAGCAGTCCTCAGGGAATCAGAACTCTGGAAATATGGATGGCCCACCCAGTGGAAGCTCAGCTAATCAGTCTGGAATAACAGTGCCAGACTTTTTGCCTCCAGCACAGCGTGTGCTGTTTATGAGGATCCAACAGAACCAACAGGAAGAAGAGGAGAGGGCCAGGAGGCTAGCCGAAGGAGGACCTGAGCGAGACAACGAAGGTACTTTTTAAAGTCCTTTATCAGTACGATTTCCAGTATTTTTGTAGAACTCAGTTGATGTATAATCATATGTATATGGCCTGTAAGTAGACAATTGTTTGTTTGTTTTTTAATGTTGGAAAGTTGATCATTTTGATTTATACACATTTCAAACTCATTTCCCTAATTTTCTTTTTTGATTCTGTGAAAATGTCTCAAGGACAGTTTTTTGCATGACCCTAACTAAGAGGTGTAAAAATTGTAAACACCATGTGGTTTTCAACTGTCTAATCGAACTCGCTTCTTTCACTAGATGGCAGTATTGGTCATTCATAAATTGTGAACATTGTATATGCAGGAATAGATCAAAAGACTATTAGGATGTAGTACAAATGCTAGCGTTTAACCATTCACATGCTAAATGGCATATTTTTTCATGAATACTATTTCCTTTGTCTTTTAGGAGATTCAGCAAATTGGTATTCTAGTGAAGATGAAGATGGTGGTGGCAGTGTCACATCAATCCTAAAAACCTTACGGCAGCAAAGCCAAGCCCAAGGGCCCTCGAAACCCGACAGTGCTCCCAGCGACCCCAGGCTTCAGAAGCCTCAGACTGCCCCGGTGCCCAGCAGACCGGCTGACCCCAGGCTGGCACGAGACCCTCGCTTATCACGAAGCACTGAATCCGCCCAGGTTTCAGAGACTAATCTCTCCTCTCCTCCGTCCTCTTCAGCTCCCACAGACCCACGACTTGCACGTCAGACTGCTACATCCAAACCCGAGCCCCCACTTGTGTATAAACCACCACCCCTTACCCCTGCTGCTACTGAGGAAGAGGAGGGCGAAAGAATGCTGAGGGACAAACCCGTCCCTATACCTTTGGATCCATTAATGGGCATGGCTCTGCGTGACCCCCGCTCACAGCTCCAGCAGTTCAGCCACATCAAAAAAGATCTGGTTCTAACCAAGCCTTCTTTTGCTAAGGCTGTCCTTTGGAGTCCTGAAGACCTCATTCCCATTCCTATCCCCAAGCAGGACTTTCTCCCACTGCCTCCAGGTATCCCTCCTGTTGCAAGCATCGATCCACGGATCTCTCGTGCCCAGCAGCAGCTCCATACTGCTATTTCAACGCCCCTGCCTTCAGCGGCTCCCTCTGCCGAACCAACCGGCCAGTCCTCCTCTTCTTCCTCCTCCACCTCCTCCATACCAGATTTTGAGCTGCTCTCTCGTATACTTAAGACTGTTAATGCCTCTTCTTCCAGTCCTTCACAAACCTCTTCATCTGCTGTTCCTCCTGCACCCGTCCCAGCCGAAAAGCCAATGGACCCTCGCATGGCCCGTAAGATCACGGATCCTCGGCTGCAACTGCAGAAATCCGCTCTCAAGCAGCCCGCAGAACCTACAACTTCACAAACCTCCGCATCTGCTGGCTCTCCTGCGCCAGGCTCACCTACACACACTATCGCGCCCTACGACCCACGTATGTTCTCATTGGGTGGAGCAGGGAGAGGTGGTACAGGGGGTACTTCAGGGTCTGGCAACAGTGTCCTTAACAGCATCAGTCTGTATGACCCACGCACACAGAGTTCAGACAAACCTGAGAATACAGAGGTCACCACCACCACCACAACAACAAGTGAGACAAAGGTCAGTGACAGCGTGGTCTCTACAGCAAAGCCAAAGTCCAAAGAGCCGCTGTTTGTCCGAAAATCAGCGTTGGACCAGCCTGAGCCGGAGAAAAGCAGCAGTGAGCAAACCACTGATCGTTACAATAGTTATAACAGACCTCGGCCCAAGCCTTCGCCCTCACCCAACGCAGGAGGTGCAGGAGGAGCTCCCACAGCAGGAGGTTCCTCTCAAAATCCTCAGGGCACCGCCGGGGCTACAGAACCACCAGCAGGAGTCCACAACCTTCCTGTCTCTACGCTCTTCAGTATGGTGAAGCAAGCTAGCAAGCCCAGTGGCACAGGCAGCCCATTTGGGGGCAACAGCCCAGCACAGCCAGACACTGCTGAACAGGACAATGCCTCCTTAAAGGATGTTTTCAAAGGCTTCGACCCTACTGCCTCACCATTCTGTCAGTGATCTTGGACCTGCAGCTCTGATGCTAAAGCCAGCATGGGCCACTTTAACACCATGTCTCAGTATTCACAGGAATTTATATGGTTCAGAGGGAATATATCAAGGATATACAGTGGGGCGGGGGGAGAAAAACAATCTCTAAATTGTTTATAAATGTGTCTATTTTAAAAACCAAACGGAAAAGATATTTAAATCAGTCTTTTTTTTTTTTTTAAAAAAACCTCAGAACGTAAGAATAACGTGGGGCTTTTGAAGAGACGGTTTCCTTAGCTAGTACGCTGCTCTGCTGTGATTTAGCTGAAGGTTGACCCATATGCCATTGTGAACTGCCTGTCCTTTCTGCCAGACCCTTCTCATCAGCAATGTAGATTTCTTGTTCTTATCCTTGAGTACAAGGTGTGATAACGTCAGTAGATCAAGCACTATAATGAAAAAAAAAATCCCTCTATTGCAAGACCAATGTGCACGACCACACTCATGCTTTACCAGGAGTGCTTTCACCTACCTATCAGTGCTTAAAATTCTTTTAAAACTCTTTTAGCGCTCTCTTCGTCCTCACTCGTCAGATTTAGGTTCTTTTTTTCTTTTTCTTTTTTTTTTCGTTTTTCCCTTCAGTTTTTTATATTTGTTTCTGGGCACCTTTGTTCTGCTTCGGACTATGAACCTCTTTTTGTGAGTAACAGAACTGTATACTGAAACCGACATCTGTTAATAGTCTTTGTGAAATTGTTTTAATTTATTTTTTTATACTTGATAAATCTGTTTGTTTTTCATGTGGCAGTTTAAAATATAATCATTATGTATACACTGCATACAGTACATTTATATACATAAATATATATAAATATATTTTCCCACCTGTATTGTATATGGACTTGTGATGTGCAACAGTTAATGGGCACAAACGTTTAACTAATGCTTTTTGTCTCTCAACAAAAAGAACTCTGTTCTTTCCAACCTATCTTGAAACACGATTTTTTTTTGTCACAAGGACTTCTTAACATAATCAACCTTTCTGTGTTTTGTTTGGATTTGCCCTTACAAAGGACTTGTATATTGATAAATGTCCATATTTGACAACAGGTAACATTTTGTAATCATTCAGTGTAGGCAAGGTTGTGAAATATTTAATAAAGGAAATACAAGGTTAAGTGATAAAGGCTTGGAAGTGGATAATTAAGTGATATAAAAATGTAATAATTTTTTGGGTTCATTAAAAATTAATAATTTAAAGAGATGATGGAAAAAGGAGGCGGATGGGGGATGGAATGCTTATAGCTGCTATGATGTAAGTGATGACAGGAAGTGTTATGTCTCTCAGATGTTCTACAATGTTAATAAAAAATTTTAACTTTTGGCCAGCTGCTGTGGACATAAACTGGACGAACCCTCCATGATGTCTCGCAGGTTTTCTGAAGAGCAGTTTTAAAGCTCAAATGTAGGAGCTCTGGTCTTTGCCATATTGGCAGGAGCTGACTCCACTTAAACACCCGGATAATCTGCAAATGGGCAGAACAAACGGGAACTGGCTGTTGTTTGAAACAATCCTTACCTTCGTTATCTCTAGCTAGATTATCTTTAGGTTTTATAAAATACTAAGTTTGCTAATGTTAACTTATGTGCTATCGTTACTTGCCGTTTGAGTGAACTCCATCATCCATACCCTACATGTCGCATGAATAAAAACTTCTACACAGATTAGAAATCAGATTCACTGTTTTCATTTAGCTGGTTAGGTAAAGTGATGTGTAGCAGACGGTGAAGGGTTTGACTCCTGCCATGCAGCGGTCACTCAAATCTGCCATGCCTCTAATTATGATTATGCATAATTTTATGACTTAATGATATATTAACTGACGAGTTGCATAAAAATTACCTCCATACAGTTATGAACTCTAGTTATGGGAACCAAAACTGTTTTTTTTTTGTTTTTTTTTGTTTTTTTTGTAAAACAAGGCTGCAAACATTTATTCCTGTTGTGAAGTTGGACGTTTAATTTATGGGGTCTGTGGGGGTTGACTTATTCACTTTCAGGGCCTACAGGTCATTTCAGGAACTGCATGTTTTGGCACTTCCGCGTCATTTTTCAGAACCAGAGGTTGCCCTTGTTCAGAGAAATGAAAGGCTTTACTGTACCGCTGTTCGAAAGTAATCAACTTTGGTGTTTTAACACACCACCCCATTGTTGGTTAACTTCCTATTATGGTGCACCTCGTGTCATATTTTATTCCCTAGTGTAAGACTAATCGAGGAATTTTGTTCCATGGCTATTATTCAGAAGGAAGTTTTCTCTCCTGCTTTCTCTCTGATGGCTACGACTCATTTCCCCTATTTCTGTTCATGTACACTCCCACTTAGCGACCTGAAAACTCATCATCTCGTTTACAAAAACTCAGCCTTCAGAATAAATGAATCATCGAAGCTGATTTTCCCCAAGATTTCCCCATCAAATCACACACACATTTCCTATAATTATGGTAAAACTAACAAATGTAAATGTTCCTGTGCATAGTTTTACACATTAAACCTATTCTAAACAGTCATTGTAAACATTTCCCCACCTCTACCAGATTTTGATGACGGAGCAATATGTTTTTGCATAAGGAACTAAGCTAAATTTAGGGTAGAAGTTCTATAACTTTGCTTATGGACATTTTCATATCTTTGTTTCCTTTTATTTAAACTTCAGCTGTGCAACTTGTAAGCCAGTGATTCAATATAAGTGAACCAGGCCTTTATAAGACTTTGATGTTTTTGTTTTTTTTATATACCTGCAATCCTCTTACAGCCACATTAAATAGAGAGTAGGCTTAAGTAAATATAGCATTCTTGATCTTCTTACGGTTGAAATGGGCCATTCAGTAGTGTGACTTAATGCGAGCTGGGCTTGAGAACCTAACTGCATTCTGTGTACTGTAATTTATTAAGTGATTTGTGTTCTATTATATCTAATAAGATATTGATAAACGATTTCACATGTTTATGTTTGGAAGTAAATCCTAGGCTCATGTAAATGCTATTTGGTGTTGGAAACAAACTCGAAGCAAAACTGTTCCAGCTGTTTTTGAAGATGATGCAGCTTGTTTAGACACACTGCATGCTGATATTGAAAGATGAGACCCAATGAAGGAGTGAGATCTCACAAAATCCAAATATTTACAACTCTGTGAACTTGTGCACATATGGTCTTCATCAGCTGCGGCGTGGCTCAGAAAGCAAAACCTGTGTGAGTTTGAAAATAGGTATAAACAGCTGATCTTATTATCAGCAGTATTCAGAGACCTTTCTTAAGAAATTTCTAAGTGAAACTACGCTTAACGTAATAGCAAACACTCGTTGGGCAGATTTTGGATTATGTCCACTCTCATGTGGAATGTCATCTCAGTGTTGAAGGATATACACTACTTGTGAAAAGTTTGGACACACCTTCTAATTCCATGGTCTTTCCTGATTTCGTTTTTATTCCTTTCTACACTGTAAAACATTACTGAAGGCGTCCAAAATACGCACAAATTTCCACTGAACAGTCAATATTAAGACGTGTTTGCTACTTATGCTCTTTAAACCCTTCATAACGGCTCTAATCTGGGGGGGGGGGTGTTTGTTAACTGGTGATTTCTGAGGCTGGTGACTCTAAATGAACGTCTCCTCTGCAGCCGAGGTAAGTTTTGGTCTTGCTTTCCTGGGATGGTCTTCATGAGAGCCAGTTTCATCATGGTGCTTGATGGGTTTTGTAAATGCACTTGTACCATACAGTTCTTGCAGGACCTTTGCGTCAATAATCTAACTGATTGTTATTGTTGTTTTTAAATTAATTACCGAATTCTGTTTTGAAATCTCCAGCACTGTTCTAGAATGTTGAAAATAAAAACACTAAACAAAACAACATTGAAATAGAAAGTGTGTCGAGGGGTAGCTCAGTGGTTAAGATGTTAGACTATGGTTCGGAAGGTCCCAGGTTCAAACCCCATGACCACCAGGTTGCCACTGATGGGGCCCTTGAGCAAGGCCCTTAACCCCCAACTGCTCAGATGTATAATGAGATAAAAATGTAAGTCGCTCTGAATAAGGGTGTCTGCCAAATGCATAAATGTAAAAGGGTGTATCTCCCTTCCTTAAATCCAACCTTAAGCACTATGAGCGCCTGCTTAGCTGTGTCCTGCCAGAAGTCATTAACCATGCTGTCTGTAATTCCCATGCTATCTTGACTCCTACCCTTCCTCAGACCTCGCCGTCCCATTTCCTGAGAAAATTCTCTTTAAGGAATTCCACCCCATTTACATTTTCCTCTATCAGGGATGACCTCGTTCTACAGCGAGCGGGGAAAAACAGATTCTATGTCTGTCCAGCAGAGTAAAAAACAAAACTGCGGCTTCCTTCAGTGGAATAAAAAAACAACTCAGGCCTTCCCTTCCACTCTTCCACAAGTTGTTCTTTTCCCTTTGTGGATATAATCTGAGCAAAATAGCCGTTATGTAATGTAATGTTACGGTTGCGGGTGAGTAAAATGCGTGCTGTGCAGCAGAAAAGGTTTTAATTTAAAGTTAGATTTTGCAGCGTTTCAGTATTTCCTGCTTTTCTTTATGTTTTGTCTTTTTAAATGGATGCGTGTGCGATCCTCATTCATCTGGGAGTTATCCGTGTTAAATGACCCATGTACATTATTTGCTTCTGTGTCCACTGAGCTGCGGATTTTCTCAGGTCCTCTTTCATTATGTCACAGCTGTGATACTTGACCCACACCCTACCACTGAACTCCTTTCTGTTCAATATTACAGTTGTTGTCCATCGGGCAACTGTACATACGGTAGGATACCATGTAATACTATCTGTCCCTCATCGTGTAACTCTATTTTTGTCTATGTTTTTTATTGTACCCATATCCGGTGTGAACAGGGGCAATGAGAGGAAATGTGCAGGATAGCCTTGCATGAAATATGGACGAATTCCCAGAAATGCACTGCTTTTGAAACAGCTGGCTATTTAGGGATCACAAGTGTGTGCGTCAAGGGTTGACCCTTTTCCAGCATAATGCCATTACATTTCACTTTAAACCACAGCACTGCTAACCTTCTCAAATCTGTGACCACTAGGTTTTGATTAATTTCCTGTAACAGGGTCACTGACAGTCATTCCTGTTGCAAGGCAAATTGTAGGTTTGTTTTCAGCCTGGTATATTACAGTAACTCAGGGCTTATAACAATCCTCATGAAGTGCTTCCATACTTACACATGTTGCATGGTCTACAAAATAAGTTAAGTTAAGCCTTTATTTGTCACATATACATTACTGCACAGTGAAATTCTTTCTTCACATCTCCCAACGTAACTCGGGTCAGAGCGCAGGGTCAGCAATGATATATCACCCCTGGAGCAGACAAGGTTAAGGTCCTTGCTCAAGGGCCCAACAGCAGAACCTGGCGGATCTGGGGCTCGAACCACCGACCTTACAATCAGTAACTTAGTACCTTAGCCCTCTGAATCACCACTGCCTCAAATGATTAAAAATCTGTTCAAAGTTTCTGTAAGAAGAACTTTACTTTTACTTTGTAAAATTTTTGGAGTAGTCTCCATGGTCAGCATTTTGTAATTGTTCTTGAATGAAGACAGCTTTGATCCAATTTCTTTGTCTGTCTGTTCAATATATGTCAGGAAGACTCTTTTCAGAGTTATCCTACAGAAAGATGCCTATCAACATGCCTGGCTGAGATGATTAGCTCGCAGATGTCCTCACAGACGTGTCCTCTTATCCAGAGCGACTTACCAAAGTGCTTTAAACGTTCCGTCATTGGATAGATACTTACACTTCCTTACACTTAC
>JAOTRS010000048.1:12770022-12783421 GCA_028565755.1 Dinotopterus cunningtoni | reverse complement strand
CTAGTCATCTGGACTGGAAATATTGTTTAAATGATAAATGATATGACAGAAATTTGCATCTAATAACTGTCTGTAACATACGGACAGGATGTTCTGAGAAACCCTAAACCATCGCACATTTCTGTGGTCTTCCTGAAAAGATCTTTTCCCTTTTGTGTGAAGCATGAAAGGGGAATTCCTGCAGGGATGGGGACCCCCACAAAATTAGTCAACGCTTCTTCCACAACCTTGAAAATTTCATCAGTATGTATCAGTTCATCCTGAATGCCAAGCAGAAGGAGCCTATTGGTGACTAATTTTGGAGGCAGGCACTGGCACATACGCATGTTCCAGCTTCATTACACCGCCTCCCTCTCCGTAGAACTATAGCCTCTATGACCAAAAGTGTAAGCTGGAGGAACTCCAATAAAATGAATGTATCTAATCAGAACATATTTTTTTCTTGTAATAATTAAATGCAATTGTTGAATTTTATGCTGTGCTAACCTTTTCATGTTTTTTATTACATATTACAACTAGACAATGAACCATCTCTCAGTGTTACAATGTTACATCATGTGCATTTGGTTTATATTCAGGCTCTTTCAATAATTGTAAATCTATTTCGATTGCCTGAGAATAGTCTTGTTGTGTGCCTTGAACTTTCCAATATATATATAGGGGTCAAAGCATCATGTTTCACATATACTACCCAGCCAAAAAAAGGTTGCACACTCCAATAGTTCGTTACTGCATGCAATGTGGTGGCCAATTTATACATGAAAACTATCCCTAATACTCACAGAAACAAGTATCCCTAATGATCCCTAATGCTCACAATTTGAGTATTAGACTGTACTATTAGGCATGAAAAAATCCATTGATGGGATAGTCTGGTCATTCTAAACATTCAGGTCATCAGCTGACTTTATCTCATTGCTACCAAACGATGCTGAGCTTAGACCTGACCAACTGAAGCAACCCCAGTTCATTAAAGGCATGATGGGTGCATCACTTCATGTGCTTGCCTTCTTGCCCTGATGCACCCATTGCTCCGGAATAAACCCTTTTCCATTGCTCCAAATTCCAATCTTTTTAAATCCAAATTTTTTTTTTCTGATTAGTCTCACTAACAAATTATTTTTAATGGCCACACAAGCTGTTTAGTCCCAATCTTATAAGGTCTACATTGTGCATGTGGAAATGCTCTTACTTGCACTGTTAAACATAATTTATACAGTCAATTTTTATGATGCAACTTTACCAAGCCTTTAAGTGATATCTGTTATGGTAATTCATTATTATTTTCCTGCCACATTGAACTGTAGTTGATGGTCTAATAATATCCTTCCAGGTTTGAATAATATATTGAACAGTTCATAAGCCAATTTGAGCAATTTTACTATTTTTTTAATGCATTTCACTAATTCAACTCTTCTGAAACAATGTTTTTTTCAGTCTGGCAGTGTAGTTCAGTTCGTATTTAAAATGTATACAGAAATATGTTTTTGCAAAGTTTATGACACCCTTTAATTTTTATTTACAATGTTAACCTAAAACAATTGTGAGTTGATACAAGTATCTAAACTTTTTAGCTGTATGGCTATGATTGGGCAACATGTTTTTTTTTTAGTAATAAAGTCATGCATTTATAACAGTTATAAAACATTAGCAATCTAGATTAGTTGGACAAATATTTAAATATTTCCTTACTACGACAACAGCAATAATAATAGTAATAATAATAATAATAATAATAATAATAATAATAATAGGAATAGTAAAACATTTTACACAATTAAACTAATTATTCCATTACTTAAGTAAACCCCAATAATTATTGAGTTAGTCATACATCTTTGATAATTATTAAAATTATTAATTTATACATATCTCTTCAGTAAAACAAACTAAAAGTTTTAGTTAAAAATAAACACCTAATTTCTAGAGCTTGTGTTTAATAAAAATACTACAAAAAAAAATATTTCAGTCTGCCTCAAGTAGGCAAAGTGCTTGTAAAGATTTTAACTACTCAAGTTTATTAGCAAGTTTTAATAAATTCACAACATTAATATCGCTTTAGATTTATTATCGCTTAGGGAAAGTTTTCAATAAATCAACTAATCTGTTGAAATAAATCACGTATAAACAATGCTAATGTGTTTGTGAATTATATCTTCAAATTTCATAGATACAAAGAAGGAACAGCAAAGGGCAAAACAACCCACTGTACTCTTCTGGATCGGGAAATCTCCTTAGTCACTAACAAATGAATGTATATTTCATATTAGTTAAAGTTTAAATCTGGAAACAGTAGGCAATTAACAATATCCATATGACCATGTTCCATGTGTGTGAACTAATCATATATAGTTTAATATTAAAATCACCTCTCTAATAATGTGTGCCAAACAGCTCTGTTGCATCAAGGAATGGACTCCAGAAGACTTCTGAATGTGTCCTGTGGTGTTCGGCACTAAGATATTAGCGGCAGTTCTTTTTCCCATAGTGTATCCTGGAGCCATCTCCTCCCCAGATAAATGATGCACATACACCAAGTCGTCCACATGAGAAAAAAAAAACTGATACACTAAACCAGACCATCTTCTTCTGTCGATTTATATCCAGTTCTGTTGCTCCATGTCTATTGTAGGTGTTTTCTGTAGTACACAAAGGTCACCATGATCAGTCTGACCAGTTGGTGCCTACACAGCCATATACACAGATGATGTGATGTATGTGATGTGTTCATAGCCAACAATAACTCCAGCAATTTGTGTTACAGTAGCTCTTTTGCGGGATTAAACCAGACGCCAGCCTTCCCTCTTTCTGTGGATTGAATGAGTCTGTCAAATTTATCTACAAGAAGTGTTTAAATTAAACTAGGCCTTGTGGTATCTTGTGAATGAAGGCAAAAAAATGATTTACATTTACAGAAGACAAGCACAGTATGGTGATGAGACTTAGCCACAGTAAAACAACTGTTGTTCTCGTGTATATTCAACTAGGGAAGTGATGCATCTGTCTGTGTGATCTGTACACGCAATTGTTCACCACCATCACTTGCACATTACAGGAACTCAGCTGGGAGTTATTGCCACATCCCCTGTACAGTCTTGACCTTGCTCCAAGCCATTTCCACATGTTTGGGCCGTTAAAGGTGTTCCTGGGATGCCTGCGTTTCAGACGTGATGCAGGCAGCCCGACAAACTGATAAAACTTTCTAACGTGTGAAACGCTGGGATTGATAAATTAGTGTATCTACCTGTGATAGAGGATTATTCCGCTGTGGCGACCCCTTGCCGGGAGCAGCCGAAAGACAACATAAAGAAATAAAAGGTAATTTTTTACTGTGTTCGGTTATTCTGCAAAATCAAAAGTTGATTGTTGTCTGGATAATAAAAGTATAGCAAACCAAGTATAAGATTTTTAAGTATAATATTTTCTAGACATTTGGTTCTATATTTTTAAGTATAAATTTCTTGTCCTACTGTCAATTCTATGCCTTTTTTCCTAGAAATAAGCAAAATTATGTGAATTTAATTTACAAAGTTGATTTACTCTTGTCAGGGTAACTCTGAACCTAAAGCTACAAGCAAAATATTGATTACTTTAACACTTATAAAATCTTTAAGACAGGAAATGTTGGTTTTGTATTTCTCTGGGAACTTCTCCCACAACTCCCCAAGCCTCTAACCACACAGGGAAAGACAGAAGGTACATGGGTGGGAACAGCTGTCACCGTCTCTGGTGTTGTGATGCTGGTTCTTTCCTTTTAGAAACCAAGCCTCCTAACAGCGAGTGCTAATCTCCAATAGCTGGAGAGCATGCATGGACCGTGCAGCCAATAGGCATTAAGTAACGGAATATATAAACCAAGGTCTGACATTTTGAAGAGCTGGGCAACCCCTACATTGGCTTTGGTGAACAGGATCTGATCCCAAGGACTGTTACCTTGTTCTCTCGTGCAGGTAAAGCAATCGTGACTCAACTGATTGGAGCATGTGGGAATTGGGGAATGTTTTTGCTAAAAGCATTAAAAAATATTTTTTTAAATGAGGGCAGATTTCAACAGAATTTGTTATAAAATCATCACGGCCCTGGGGATTGTGGTGTGATTATTTGGAGACTTCCAAATTTATTTTTTGGATTCCTGACGGAGAAAAATGATCCTGTTGAGAATTAAAACCAGTCTTAAACCATTTTATCCTCATTGAATGAAATACAGAATGGGCCGACTTTTAACCCCTTAAACTCCCAAGACAAATTTCTTACTCTTGTAACTACAAGACCTTTCCAATTAAACTGAGAGTTTTTACATTAATTAATGAACAGCATGCTTTGCATTTAATAATTGAATATTATGCTTTTATTAATTTAAGAGGTTAAAAGCACCAAAAATGGTTTAATTCATTAAAAGAAAAATTATCTTAGATCGATCGTTAGTGGTCTTGCATTTCAAAGCTAGAATAAACTGTGTATATGTGTGTGTGTGTGTGTATGTGTGTGTGTGTGTGTGTGTGTGAGAAACCTGTTGTGTAAGGTCAGCTGCTGTGGCCGAAGGGCAATCTGAGCGAAGCTGTGATTTAGATTGCGTTAAATTTCCCTGTAACAAGTAACAATAAATGCATAATAGAGCAGAGGACATGCATTTTTTTTATTCTAAATTCTGTAAAAATATTGTTGAGTTGTTTTTTTTTGTCATTAACAAAGACAGATAATAGGAAAAAAACTAATTTTCTTTACATGGAGGTCAAATCTTCATGCACACTCCCCTCCACAGAAATAAGAGAGGTCCATGTGCTAGCTGGATAAAGTTTGCAGGCATGCTAAAAATATCATCTGTGGTCTGGTACATATAAGCATGTGGATCATGCCCCAGCCGTTTTATGCAGTAACACGAAACCTTAGTTTCATTCAGTTACTGTGAGACCCGGGTTTACATAAGGACCAAATATGTCAACCCTGACTGCTAAGAGTAATTATAGGCCTTTGTTAGCGAAAAAAAAAAAAAAAAGTGTATGATATGTTACCTATGTACTTTTTTCCAGGTCATCTAAAAAAGTGCAATCATGACCAAGAACTGCCACAATGACTATAAGATGAAGTTTCCTATGGAGGAGGAGTACCCTGACCTCTCCCTGCACAACAACCATATGGCCAAGGTACTGAACAAGGACATTTACACCAAGCTGAGAGGAAAGTCTACCCCAAGTGGCTTTACTCTTGATGACTGCATCCAGACTGGTGTGGACAACCCTGGTAAGAAGGCGTGTGCAAACATCCAGTTGGTCCTAGCAATGCACCATTCCATCCAAGAAACATTGTGCCTATGCTATTAAATTAAATCAAATTATCAAATTAAAATGACATCTTAATTCGATTATTGTTTCATGAGTTAGCTTTTTAAAAAAAAAAAAATTCTTCTGTCTCCAGGTCATCCTTTTATTATGACTGTTGGTTGTGTTGCTGGTGATGAGGAGTCCTATGAGGTCTTCAAGGAGCTCTTCGACCCCATCATTTCTGACCGTCATGGTGGCTACAAGCCCACTGACAAGCACCAGACTGATCTGAACTGGGAGAACCTGAAGGTGCATTAAAAACAGACAAAATTTAAAAAATCATATTATCTTATTATTTGTTTAGAAATACTTTTTTTCATCACATCTTTACTTTTTTACGTAGGGTGGTGATGATCTTGACCCGAACTACGTCCAGAGCAGCCGTGTACGTACTGGCCGCAGCATCAAGGGATACACTTTGCCCCCCCACAACAGCCGTGGTGAGCGTAGAGCTGTGGAGAAGCTGTCCATTGAGGGTGAGTCTCAGCCTCGGCCTACCACCAGCTAATTACAGGCAATTCTCACTGGCAAAAAGCAAGCTTTGGTGCTACTTTCTTTTTCAGCTTTGACCAGCCTGGATGGTGAGTTCAAGGGCAAGTACTACCCCCTGAAGGACATGACTGACAAAGAGCAGGAACAGCTGATCGCTGACCACTTCCTGTTTGACAAGCCTGTCTCTCCACTGCTGCTGGCTGCTGGTATGGCTCGTGACTGGCCTGATGCAAGAGGCATCTGGCACAATGACGACAAGACCTTCCTGGTCTGGGTGAATGAAGAGGACCATCTGCGTGTCATCTCCATGCAGAAGGGTGGCAACATGAAGGAGGTCTTCAGGAGGTTCTGTGTTGGTCTGCAGAGGGTATGTCTTAAGTTTGAAAATATTAGGTTTCATCCTTTTTAAAATCACCCAATAAATTGACATCCTCGTTTCTTCACTTGGACAGATTGAGGAGATTTTCAAGAAGCACAACCATGGTTTCATGTGGAACCAGCATCTTGGTTTCGTCCTGACCTGCCCATCCAACCTGGGAACTGGCCTGCGTGGTGGTGTGCACGTCAAGCTGCCCAAGCTTAGCACACACGCCAAATTTGAGGAGATCCTGACCAGACTCCGCCTGCAGAAGCGTGGCACAGGTATAGACTGTAACTATAAGCAGCCAAGACATCCTGACCTAATACTTTGAACTGCTTGACCCTCACTTTTCACTTGTCCAGGTGGTGTGGATACTGCCTCTGTTGGTGGTGTATTCGACATCTCCAATGCTGACCGTCTGGGCTCATCTGAAGTACAGCAGGTACAGCTGGTGGTTGATGGTGTGAAGCTCATGATTGAGATGGAGAAGAAGCTGGAGAAGGGCGAGTCCATTGATGACATGATCCCTGCCCAGAAGTAAAGTGGAAGTAGAGTTTCTTTTTGTATATGTTCTTATGAATAACCTTACCATCTTAGGAGCAAGCAAGCAGGACAAATTTCCAAGAGACACTCTATCCTGCTCCCACTCTTTCTTACTTTACATACTTTCTCTTTTCCCCATTAACCATTTTCTTTTCTCTCCTTTTTACTGTCACCCTGCAATATTTTCCATTCTTCCTGTAACATCTTGGGATCAAAGCGCCGCATAGATCAGGAAACTCTGACTGTGCTGTATTCACCTTTGTTTCGATTGTACAAAGTAATTAAAAGCCCCATGAAACAATCAACTCTATGTGTTATGGCTTATAATTTTAGCAAGTGTGACTACAAAACCACAAATGGTAGTAATAAGAATTAAAATTATTTACAGGATTTATTCTCTAACCAGATGAACCGGAGATTTTGGAAAATTTCAATTCTTTCCATTCCAGAAAAATTTAGAAAACCAACATTTGTCAAAAGTATTATAACATTGATGTATAATAAGTATTATAAACACTGCACTTTTCAGTGTTTTACCTGCTCTACCACACACACACACACACACACACACACACACACATTTCAAGTCAGAAAAGACTGTTAATTAGCTGATTAGATAAATTAGGCTATAAAAATGCAGTTAAGGGGGTCCTCTGGGACTAGGGTCGAGAACAACTGCTTTACAGAGTGATTCAAATCTCCACTTAATCAGTATAAGATCTAGACTAAAAATGAATGAAGCTCTGGATGGAAATAAATGTTGTGACTTTACACGAGGTTATCAAAACATCCCATAATCAAAGCTAAAGGTGGTTCAACAAAATATGAGTGTGCTTAATTTTTTTTGGCAGTGTAATAATAATAATAATAATAATAATAATAATAAAAAATGGTGGGAAACCATTCCATCTCAGGAGGAAACATGCACACATTGATTTATACTGAAGGGAAATTTAAAGTTGCAGCAGGTTTTTTTGAAGTTTATACTTAGTGTCATTATTCAAAAAATGTTTGGTTTTGGTCATACTTTTCTATTTGGTTATTCTGATTTCTTATTAAATAAGTTGAATAAAAAGTTGCACTTACCAAAAGAAAGACCTCAAAGCCTATAACAAAATGAGTAACTAAATAGTTCAAATAAAATGTATATAATTATCACTAAACATAATTCGAATTATAATGTATTACAAAATTATTAATAATTAATAAGCTGAATAATGTTAAATTTTAATGTTTATTTTGACTTTTTATCTAACAAATTTTTTTTTTATTATGCACTTTAAAAAACAAGAATAGAAAGAGTTTAAAAGCGCTAACAAAATCTGGATTGAGTCCTTTTTTGTCATCTTTGTTACTCAAGTCACATGATCACTGGTGCACTAACATCTCATCCCAAATATACTCACCATTGTGCACATACAGAAAGGTGTCACATTAAAGGAAAAACTGGTAATTGTTATGGGCGAGGATCCATTTCCTGATGGAAGTCTCTTCAATCAAACTCCTACCGTCTGAGCAAGTCACCAGATCTTCAAGCAATAAAACACTCATGGGAGATTTTGGAGCAACATCTTATACAGCACTCTCCACTGCCATCAGTGATAAACCCCTGGGTTTGGAAGCAAGCAAATACGTTTAATCTAAGGCTTTTCACTGTACTTCAGACATACAGACCAGCTCTTTGGGAAGCCACGTTTTTTTTCCCCTGAGCATCTGCTTTCTGTTAATTTCCATCATGCTACATCACTTTCTTGAAGTTATTTACTTAAAATATTTCTATGGAATCTGAACTGCTATGAAATAGAATTATCCAGTGTTTGTTGTGAACACAAAGCACACACAGGCTTTAAAGTCAATGAATTTATTCCTCAGTCACCTCAGTCAGCTGTTCCCCTTTCTGTACATGTAGAGGCAGAAAAATAATCTAAAATGTTTAAAAGGACAAAATTCAATCATAATTTACCTAAACAATTGTACATATTTATAATACAGTTAGTTAATCCTTGCATGAGGAGAAGAGACAGTAGGCGATGATGTACCTCCGGAGAAAATGTCAATGCAAACCCAGCAGGCAGTCTTACTTTAAACCAAAAATAAAAAATTAAAATTTTTAACCGTTTACAAATGCAGTAAAACAAACAAAAAAAAACATTATGATTTTGATGCTGTATGTAGTTAAGTAATAACACACAGGAAAAAAAGGCATTTTTTTTGCACTGGGTAACTAAGGCTACGTCTTATTTTGATGTCATAACAAGCCATGTGACCAGCAGAGGCTATTTTTATTATTATGATTATTATTATTATTTATTTTATCTTTTTTTTTTTTTTTACTGAAGCACACAGCTGAAACAGCACTTATTGTAGTGTTTACCAAACCAGTCCTCAGGCAATCGCACCAGGTATTCAGGGTTCTCCAGTGTTCAGGTGTATAGGGGGCTGTGACACAGCAAAACGTGGAGCAACTCAGATCGCTGAGGACCGGTTTGTGAAACAGCGACTTAATGTAACAGTGTTGTGAGTACTTAACCCCTTAAGCACATTGGATTTTTGCTAAATTATTCTGCAATTACAATCAAACCAAAAGGAAACATAGGCATGTACAGGAGTGCGGAATGTATAGTTTAAGGGGTTAAGACTATTATTTTTTTTATTATAAGCCCAAAGCCACACAGTGTTCATATTTATTACAAAATTGACCCCCACACACACAGTCGTTATATGCTTTCTAGGACACGAGTGTTGGCACGACTAACACTCCATAATAATATCTTAAACCCAATTTATTGCCCTTGACTGACTTCCAGACTGAAACTGCAACCTTTTTTTTTTTTTTTTAAATAGTGTATCAATTGGCTCTGTGTAATCCCAGAATTTCGGAGGCCACACAATGAATCAGCAAGGCACCAAGTCATTAAAGATGAAGACTGAGCTGTGGATTATAAATGCACCTTGACTGTAAACATAACCTGGCATCAACATGGTGGCATCAATGCCAACCACAGCTTACAATGCATTACCCATGAATCAACACCACCAGTACAGGGAACCAATAAACAGCAAGTCTAAGAACCCAAAGAGATTTTGATACAAAGCCTATATCTAAAAGACATGGCTTTTACATTGAAAAAAAAAAAGCAAATTAATGAAATATTCCTTATTATGAGAATTTTATAATGTCTTGTATACATAAGCGTGTCTGATAGGCATCTTTACAAATTTCAAGTACTACGCCATTAAAGGATGATTGCAAGCATTTGCTTATAATTAGCCAAAAATATCTATAAATGAGCTACAGGATATGGGAGTTATTAAAATAATCTCATAATAGGAAATATTAAATTAACTTGAATATATTTAATGTTTTCATTTTAGGATTCTAGAAGAAAGGTGTATTTTGATAGAATGTTGCTGTCAAAAAAAAACCCAATTACTGACTATTGCTGATTTATTTTTTTTTTTATAATTCAATTTTGAAGCATATTCTCTTTAGGCAGCCCTTGTGCCTTCCTGCGCAAAACATTTCATAACAGTGCTCGTTAAGACTCGTACAGCTATAATCTCATGAACGATAGCTGGTCGGAACATCTCTTCACACCCACACATCACTACTAACAGCCCACTACAACACACAGTAATAAGGACACTGATTAAAAGAGGCCTTGTTGAGCTAAGAATACAAAGTAATTTTGACGTCAAACAGTACTGAAATTATATCACAGGATAATTTGGCAGATGTTTTAGCACCCCAACACTTGTCACATTATCAAAAATATAGTACATCTACGACTGCCGGATGATTCCAAGGCTACGACTAGGACTTGCACGCTCCAGGGTTTCATACAAATGTTGAATAAAATTATATTCTGCACAGTGCATGTACATATTTCCTTTGTCTAACGTGGTGACCAGTTCTACCAAATGGATGCAAAGCTGCAGGTCTCGTGTCCATCCAGCAGGAACGTTTTTGGCTGTGTAACAAAGACTTCTCACTAGCATAATACTTACAGAACAACAGAAAGAAATGTTGTGTTTTAAACTTGGCTTGACAGGTGCAGTGTACCATTTAAGGGGGGAAAAAAAAAACTTATAGAAAAGTAACGCTCACTCAACCCTAAAGTGCTACTATACAACAACAGAAGTTGCATTACTGAGAACAACTGCTGAAACGCAGACAAAAAAAAAAAAAGCCATAAAGGCTACAACGTTAGTGGCTCAGAAGAGCAGCCATCACTCATTCCCACATCACACAGGTTTATATAGCTTTTACTTTCCATTAGTCTGCTCTTAAACCTGTGTATAGGCTGTTTTTCATTCAGAGAAAATGTGACTATAAAAATACGCACAAAGGAACTGGTCTTTAGGACATGTCTGCTAGACAAAGTGTTCAGGATGGTGCAAGTTTTAAAAGAACCAAAACGAAAAAAATATATAATAAAATAAAATTAAAATGTATTAAATAGCAGCTGGTAAATGGAAATGACATGAAGGGCGCAGTCGTGACAAATGATAAATGTCTGTCGGAACAGCTTGAAGTCGCGGAAAGCTTGGCTAAGACACGAGAGTAGGATTCATTGGGGAGAGGATTCATTTCAGCAGGGCCTGTCTGCGGCAGACACAGAGCTCTCCGTGTCTGTTTCAGAGTCAGCACTGGTGATGTAGAGCGGTTTCCGTTATTATGTCCCCTGCGTTACTCTCCCATACCCTTTCTGCCCCCTTCCCTGTTGCCCTTTAGAGTTCCAGCTCTTTGGACACTTTGGTAGTGATGTCCCGGAAAGCGAGCGGCGCCCCCCAAAGCCGCTTGAAACGGACCCCGCTGGCCTCCGGGGGCAGGTGCCCTACTTCAGCCTCGAATGCCACTCGGGAGCCGGCAGCGCCGTGTGTGCAGGAGAGGAGGAAGGGGCCAGCCTGGTGCACCTGGCAACCACAGCCCTGCGCTGCCTCACGAACTGCCAGCACCACCTCGGCCGGGTCCCGCGCGCTCTGCAACTTTACATCCCAGCCGCATCGGGGGGTGCGGGGCTCTGCCGCTTTTTGATACCCAGATAGATGGCGACTGCGGAGAGAGAAAAAGAGGAAGGGGATGGAATGAAACACAGTGGGTGAAAAGAGGATGGGAGGGTGGGGAGGTGGTGGGGTGGAGGGGTAAATATATATAGATATATTAGATATCTTGCAAGACAATAGACAATTTGATAAACTCACTGTTTTACCTGGAGGTTCTTCAGATCGAGCGAGCTGATATCCAATAAACATTTGAAACTGTTTCGATGTTAAAACACATAGTGCTATATTCATATTTTTTCCAATACCTGATATTTATGCATCTCACTTGCTAGACTTTTTTACTTAAATAGAATAAGCAGTATATTATTGGCATATAAGTCATAACAAAAACATGTATCTAAATAAATAATTACAAGTCTCGTTTAAAACTGAGATACTTAGTTAGTATTGTACATAAATATTTAATGCAACTGTGATATTTTCTGAAACATGCTTAATATCAAGCATCGATACATGACTGCGTTCACCCACAGCATGGACCCTGGTGGTGAACGCAGTTGGGTTTGTTCTCAGTCACCCATGGCAACAAACAAAACCAGCAGGCAAATAGCAAAGGATTCGACAAATAAACACCATAAATCCAAGCATACAGCATGACCTTCAAACCACACCAAGTTAATAGTAATGATTTACTTAATGGCCTTTCAGTTAATGTCCACTTTAAGGGTTCTCATATCAAGCAATATTTGCAGGTGGCAAGTGCAAACGGGTCAGAGGGGATGAGGCAGATGGAGGAACGGGGTCTAACCTGACGTGCTACTGGAGATATTTAACATTTGGTGCACGTGACACAAAGTGCACAGAGCAGATGCTCTAGATGTATGCACGGGTTACATATTAAAAAAAAAAAAATTACCTGTTGTTTTTAACCTGAGAGTTTGCTTCTGGGGCGTTTGAGAGGAGGAGAGAGAATCAGTTTTAAATGGTTAGAGTCGGTTTTGTGAACACAGATCTCAGAAAACTGGATATAAACTACACAGACCGTTAAATCTGTGTTCAGAAAACTGCTCCTGACTTCCTTTTCGGCTTCTTTGTTTAATCTTCAATGTCTGCAAATATGGTCTCTTTTTTTTTTTTTTTTCATTTAAAAAATCAAAATGACTATGTCCTGGTCAGATTTACACAGCTGGAAATATTCTATGCTGACTGAAGTAAATGCGACTGCTAGTTTTGGTCTGGAGTTACGGAAAGTGTTCACGTTAGTTCTACACACTCTTACCTTGTGACCGGAGATCTGCAGACTCTCTCAGGTTCGTCTGTGACCCTCAAGAAGAAGACAAAGTTTTAAATTAGGAATCAACTGATACAAAGCATCACTCCATCCACCCTCTGCATTAAACCCATCATCACTGCTGATGAGAAGACAAAGTGGAGAAACCAACAACACTACACGGTGACACCAGAAATCTAGCTCTTTATACAGATATTCTTTCTTTTTTGTTATTCAATATTAAAACTAGATAAGATGTTTAAAATGATTTTTTTTCCCGAAGAACTACATTTGGATTTACTTGTTTAAAAACTTGTTTGTTTTTTAAAGGATATGTATGTCTTGATCCAACATCTGGGTTCATTTCATATAGTTTATTATTTAAGCATTGGTCTCTGTATAGAT
>JAOTRS010000048.1:12724697-12738122 GCA_028565755.1 Dinotopterus cunningtoni | reverse complement strand
TTAAGGTGTGCTTTTAAGTATTTCCTTCTTTAAATTAAATTCAATTTATAAATAAGTTAAATTACCCAGGTGTATAAGTGTATAAAATCTGAACACACACAAACATAATCCAGTACGTTACCTCTTTGCCAGTCAGAATGTGGCGTGCCAGCTTCACTTTTGCGAAGTTGCCCTTGCCGATGGTTTTGAGCAGTCTGTAGTTGCCGATGTGAGGATGTTCGTCCGAGATGGAGGCGATGGAGTTACGGCAGCGAGCTCCCAGCGAGCGATTCGACCATGCCGAGCCCTTGTCCGAGCGGCTGGCAGAGAGTGACGCATGCTACACAGAAGAAGCACAAACAATATAATCACAAAACTGTTTCTTTGGACTCTAGCCCAGTGGTGTTTTTATTAGCCGCATGGAGTTGAGCAGGAAGTAAAAAGTTCTGCAATACACTCTGTGATTGGATTTATAAACAATATCTTATTACACCGAGACGTGAGAACGTTAGAGATTTGACCAGCACTTTCCATAGCGTGTAAATGATCTGCCTGTAGCGAGTCGCTGATAAGCCTGGGGTGTGAGCTTCACTGGAGCATCTTGGTGCCATTTAAGATCTCATCTACTCTGGAATGTGCTACGCCATTAAACTGATTCTGCACTTCGATGCTAAGTGAAGCTGCAGCATTCTTCAATCTCTGCAGGCCGGCTCGTGAGAACATGCAAGTAAATATGCCGCGGGGTGACGCATGATTTTACTTTGTCACAGCCTGATATGCATTATATGTTATAAAACATAGTATACTGTATTAACCACAGATAATTTATCTTAGGTATCACCAGAATTACTGACATCTTGATAAAAATATGAAAAGAAAATTAATATGGAATAATAACACATAGTAATTAGTAATAGTTTAAAGGGTACCTATTATGCAAAACTGAATAAACACTTTTAGACCCAAGTGTGTGTACAAAAATCTCTGCTTTTCGTCCATTTGCTCATTTTTGCATTGGCCAAGGTTTAAACAAGACAATCAGATTTTTTAATAATGTGGTCACACAAGAAGATTTATCTCAGTGTTGACAATAGGCATTTATTTTAAATATTTTTTATGGCCATCAATTTTGTTATATTGTCTTGTTGCATGTAGTTTGTGGTTATTTTATACAAATGTCCCCTCATTGACCCTCCTTAAATGGTCCCTATGATCTGAAAAACAGCTATAAATATTAAGTCAAATTCTGGGTGATCTTGCTTTAATACTGGAATATATCCCAGGCTTATTTTGCCTTACATATGGGTCATAAATTCCTGCAATAAAAAGCCTTTTCAGAACAGTAATTGACAAAGCGACAGACAACAACTGATTTACATACACATGTACACGTGCAACACAGATGTTCCATGTTTACAGCTAAGGGGTGAGCGACAAGGCCAAAGTGCATTCTCGCAAATTCATGCAAACTTGGGTAGGGCTTAGTACGGCTCGAACGGTTCCCTGGACCAATCAGAAGTTTTTGCGCGGTTCAATTTTTCTTGGCTTTCCCACTCACAAAACGTTCCTACCGGCATTTAGTTCCCATGTAAGGTATTATCACTCAAACAAACCTTTAACTGTGGTTTCATCTTACATGGTAAGTTCTCAAGTGATGTTTATATTAAAGCTCATCAGCACCTCCCGTTCAAGCCTACCGTCTCCGTAGTCACTGCTGTGCAGGTGCGAGCATGTTACATCAGTTCATTTTTAACTACGGTGCTATGCTTCACTTGAGATTTGCAACATGTAGTAATTTTTTATTTAATTTTTTTGTTGTCTGAGGATATAACCTGTGCTGTTGTTTATCAAAAAAATCTGTACACAGTTTTGAGAAAGTGTTTTGTGCGCAAAGAAGTGTGTATGAATGAATATAGATGTTCAAGAAAGCTAACACAAAAGTTATCTATCAAGACGGAGCTGGATGCCCGTCTACGTCCGATGACAACGTCGAGCGTACACGTGAAATTATTCTGTGGAATAGAAGAGTGACGGCGGTTAGTCCCTTGAACGCAGCCCTACAAGGACAAAGATTCACTTCTGATGAAGAAATGAAGACAGCGGTGCGTTCGCGGGTCTCAGATTAACCTAAAACATTCTTTAATAAAATAAATACGAAAGCTTCTTGACAGATGGGACAAAGTGTACTGAAAAGCAAGGAGAGTATGATGAAAAATTATGGATTTGTCATTTCTAAAAGTTAATTAAAATTAATTTTACAGCCAGAGCGGTCACATAACATACACTACCGCTCAAAAGTTTGGGATCACTTGCAAATTTCTTTGATTTTTTGTTTAGTGATTATTTTTTCTATGTTCTACAACAATACTGGGGATTTCAAAACTATGAAATAACACATGAAATTATGTAATTATGTAACAACAATCAGATTATCATTATTTTAAGACACAAAGTTTAGCGTTTCTGGAACAGTTCTTGCAAGAACAGTATTGTCAAGTGCATTTGCAAAACCCATAAAGCACCATCATGAAACTGGCTCTCATGAAGACCTTCCCAGAAAAGCAAGACCAAAACTTACTTCTTCTGCAGAGGAGAAGTTCATTTAGAGTCACCAGTCAAAAATCACCAATTAACAAACAGCACCTCGGATTAGAGCCGTTATGAAGGCTTTACAGATCATGAGCAGCTGATGCATCTCAACATTAACTGTTTAAAAGAGATTATTGCATATTTTGGACGCCTTCAGCATTGTTTTAAAATGTAGGACAAATTAAAAATGAGGAACGACCATGAAGTCAGAAAGTGATCCCAAACTTTTGAGCGGTAGTGTATAATATTTTTTTTTACCCTAATAAGTGCATAATTTAATTTGACATACAAAGAACAAACTACAAGTTACACAAATGACTGAGGGCACGCAGCCATGAATATCTGTCTATAACTTCAATTCCGACTCAAATTATCGTGAAAATGGATTGAACGCCTTCATCTCCTGTTAGTCCTGGTCCCTGACCCAGTTGGACTTCCTGCCTCCAGGTTAAGGATCTCCAGCAGCCCTGTACTCATCCACTATTAAAACAGGAAGCCAAGCCCTTACAGCTGTACATGCTTTCACAGGTTAAAACATGTTTCATAAACCAACTGTACCTTCTCATCTACACTGGTATATTTTTTCATTCCTACTCAGTAATACGTTTTATTGAGTGTCCTTCCCACCGACATACCCCTATTATTTTCCATTTGAAGAACAGCACATCGATTCTCTCATACTAATTTATTCAGGAGCATGCATTGGGGTAGACTTAATGGAAGGGGGGTGGGACATGGGTCGGGGGTTGGATAAGATGGAGGGATTGAGGAAAATCGAACGGCTCCATTTGTAGAAAGGCAGTACTGTATTGGGAGGAGGGGGAAAAAGAATTTCCACACCCACAGCCACACCTTGACAGGCCGTCAAGATGACGGTGCGTTTCGATTCCCCATCTCAACCCCCATTGTACTCTGAAAGATTGCTCTGGGAATTGTCCCGTCCACATAGCGAGGAGGAACAACCAGAAAAACCAACAACCAGTTCTCAGCTCGGTGTAGAATACAACCACATACAAACAAGAGAATGCACATGTTTAAATGTAAAAGCAGTCCGCCGATTATGTCCGAACAAAAGGCGTACTAGGTGGAGCAGACGTGACGTGACCGTAACCCTTATGTAGTGTGTCTTTATTCTCCATGTCTGAAACATTCATCCTTAATCTTTCCAAGATAATCGGTCACATAATAGCCACTTAAACATCCGCTTTAAACATGACAGTAACAACTTCATATCATCCTTATTTGCTTTCAGCCTCTCTGTTGGTCTTTCGCTCGAACATCATCGTGTTCCAAACCACATCAATCTTTCCTCGCCACAAATGAAGCCTGACTGTAGTCCACTGGTGCTCCAGTCCACGCCCCGATGTTGGACAATAGACCTCGGCTTTGAGCATCATCCTGTGCGGGAGGACCCATGAGGGTGTCAGGAGGGGTCAGGGTTTTACTCATCCAACATCCTGCTTTTTCGACCACTTCATTTCACTTCATTCCTTCTCTCTCCATTTTATGTCCTGTTTTTATTTCTTTTTTTCGTGGTGGTGTTACATGTTAAAATTTGCACAGGGCACTTCCTCATTTTTAACTCTTCTCACTTCATTTCTCTGAAAGTGATGACTTGACAACACCCACGAGCAAGGCTAAAGCAGGATGTCATGTTAAAAACACAGTCAGAAATGTTAGCGTCTAGAGATATTAGCGTCCATGAAGACAATTTGTCTCGGATGTTCACTAACGTTTCATGCGCATGGCTACACAAGCTCTTTGTTTTGTGTATAATCATTTTAGCACTGTTTTTCTATTTATACAAATTTCTATCTGTTTCATCTGTGATTGTCATTTTTTTCTTTTGATCAGATATAAAAATAAATTGCACAGACTGACCCAGTACAGATCATGTTTCATGATTAGTATTCAAATGAGTACAATGATAAGTTGCTTATTTACTGGAGCTTACTTCCTGACCTTTGCACTGACAGAACACAATCATTTCAGGCTGAACAGACCCCACTTTCAGAAACGCCATCTTACAATCTGCTCAAAGCTGATAAAAACGGACACAACCCCAACTCCTGATATATACGACTAAAACGTCCCCATGCATAACCGGTTAATTCTTGCACAAGTAATACGCGGCTCTGACTGACTAACCCTCTGAACAGAGAGCATTCAGATGGCTTAGGAAGTCTCACCTTGGCATGTGATCACAGAGCTAAACAAAAAGCCCCAGCTGAGACCCATCTGGTAAGTGTAGAGTGCACGGAGGACCCATCCCCCCTCACCCCCATCGCCGCTCTCCTAATACACAAAGGGACGCCACCAGCATCAGCTGTCAATAGCCTCACAATCAGCACAGCAAACGAAATCACGATGCAATCCCTTAACACAAATAAGCAGTAAATCAGGCTGTTAACAGTCAGCTTTCTTTGGGATCTACTCAAACGTTCATGGTTTGATGATACTACAGTTGATTTGCATACCGGAAATAACAACAACAACGTATCACACGTGCATGGTCAGATAAAGCTGGTTCGTTGGGCTTGTTGCTGTCGCAGCAAGTCGATACGAACTGCAGTAACTGCAACTTTGACATGTTTTGGAAATCAGCTCAATGCAGGATTGCTGTAGGGCAAATCACTCCTGTGTTGTGTTAAATATATCAGAATTACAGATATACAAGGTGTGTCAGAAGGCACACTAGGGCAAAAAGCTCTTCTTCACAGAGTTTCTATTCTTGTATGTTCACAAATATACAGTATATAAATACAGTTACCTCCCGATACAATATACTGTAACAATACCTTTGTGCAGATTCAATTAAAATTACATCATGATTTTTAGATATCCCGATTCGATATTACATTTCCCCCGACTGTTACAATTTTAACCTTTGAAAAAAAGTTTGAGTAACTAATTGTAGCCCGTTCCTTAATCCATTAGTTATCTCACTTAAGCAGTATTTAATCAATACAAAATAACTTCAAATACAAGAGTACATTTAGTACATTTAACTGCAGAACGTGCGTGTGTGTATGTGTGTGTTATATCATCTGCCATAATTATTATGTCTAAACAAACTTACCAAATAATTGACTTCTACCACACAGGTTGATAATGTGCTAATAGTATAGAGTGTACCACCTGTAGAACTATAAAGAGAACAGGGGTGCAGGTTTAGTGGCTACGAGCACGCGGGGTGTGAGGCTCCCACATGGTGCTTCTAATACACACGAATTCCCGACTATTTGCCCTTGTGATGGGTAATGTGATGTTTCACATCTGGTGTAAGTGTGTGTAATGAGTGAGTCTGAGACTAATTCGCTAACATACACATAAATAAATACGCGAAATTTTTGATAATGTAACGACATAGGAGATTATGTTGCGCAACTTGGAAGCTTCTTCGCTCTGTGCAGAATTGTTTATTTCGAAGGCTGATCACAGGTCGCGGCTAATCAAGCTGAAAAACAGCCAATTTTGGTCGATGGCCAATCGACCGGTTCATCTCTACTATAAAAAAAAAGTGTGATACACACCCACCATACAAAAGAATTGGAATTCATAACTGAATCATTTCCCCATCTGTCTGTCTGTCTCTCTGTCCATAGATAAAGATAGAACAGTATATAATGTACAATTGTTTGGATGAATTTGGATGATTGCCACGTGGATACGATTTATAAACACATTGTTAAAATCAAAACTTGATCATTTCTAATATTTTCCATATCGCTTACACTGTGTATGGTAGCAGTGGTCTCAAGGCCATCCCAGGGGGCTCAAATCACAAGACTGGGGACAACCTGAATCAGGTGCCAAACAATCACAGGGCACTGGTTCACAAACTTTCCCACATCCAGTCAACGTCAATCTGCTTACGTACCTATCTTTGGACTTTGCAGTGAAACCGGAGTACCCCTCAGAGCACAGGGAGAACGTGCTAACTCTACTAATGCAGACAGGAGGCACGTAAACCAAAAATTGTTTCACCTTAAAGCAAATAATTTCTCTTTAAGACTGATTCAGGGAAAACCAGCTACACTAAATGTTGACTATCATAAAAATATAAAAATATTTAAAAAATGAAGAATATTCTAAAATTATTTTCATGGCCAGATTGAAAAAGTATTAAATTTACTATTAAATTCTACTATTAAATTCTTCACAGCACAAATAATTGATGAAATATAATTCATATGACAGATGAGATGAATAAAATATAACAGGAAATGCTTTTATAAATAAAAATACAACATTCATTTTCCTGTTACAGCATGCCCTAAAGTGTTTTATGCCAATTTGCCGAAGCTTTTTTTTCTTCAGAATAGTTTTATTCACATAGGCTATGTTCACATTACATGAAGCGACTAAATTTTTTTTTTCAACCTAATGTGTCACAGATCTGATTTTTAAGCTGTCTGAATGCACAAATCTGATATTTGTCAGATTGCATCCTTTGTCACTTTCGTATATGGTCATGGATCGGATACATATCCGACATGCGGTCATGTGACTTAAATGAGAACGGGCAGATCAGGAGTTATGTAACTTTTTCCCTCTGACCATGCGTGGGGTCGACAACTAAAATTATGCATGGCCTCTCTGATGTCAGTCAGCGCTGCAGCACGGGGATTTCATAGCAGTGCTAGCAATAGCTGCTAAAACAGCTAAAGTGAGACGTCTGGCTTCGTTCCTTCTTCTAGACCACAACAAATACAGCTGGCGAACTGCTTGCAATCCTCCAGAACAATATCCCACGCTTATTTTTTTTCTAAAATCACATGTGTGTATATATATATATATATATATATATATACACACACACACACACACACGCGCACTGTAACCTGGATAGCACGAACAAAGTGCGTTTCAGTGGACAGATGCGTCCACATCGGAGTCAGATAAAAGCCACTTGTAATTATGAATGTGAACCATCATGACATGCAAATCTGATCTGATCTATAAAAGAATATATATATTGGACTTGAGAAATGTGGCTAGTCATGTGAACGTAGCCGTGTATTCATGTTTAATGTTGTGCAAGAAACAGCCCAGATGGCACGAGAAACTCTTTCTAAAATGTGAAATAAACCTTTCCTCATGTAAATTCTAACATTCTCTAAATTGTTTTTGTACCATGTCTGCTATATTAGTCCTTGTTAATCGCCTAAGCTTTAATGTATTAGAATAAAAGCATCAATAGGAACCTGTGATATACAAATTAATCATCATCATTAAGTATTCAACAGTGCCGTTTTATAATGCATAATAAACAATTTCCAAAAGAAAATAAATTATTATATATATTAAATGTATTCGATATTTGAAATCATGTTCAATAATGTTGATACAGTAATAATAGTTATAGGTAATGAGTTTTGTCTTGATTCAACTCAGTGATGACCTTCGACTCAGGGGTAATAAAATGATGAGTTGCTCATTATTTTAATATGACATCCTCACAGTGAAGAATTTTAGTCAAAACAACACACACACACACACACACACCTAAAGTCTGAAATGTGTACATTTTATCATGGATTTCACGACACCTCTTATTGACAGGACAAGGTTCGCTCACTCACATGCACTAGGTTTCAAGAAACACATCTATGGATTTTTCAGTCTGAACTCTGGCTTAGATTAGCGGAGGTATGCAGCTAATGGCTGGTTTTCTGGCTTTTCTTTTTTTTTAACACAAGGAACCCTGAGTGGACACTTCATGTCCAGCCTCAACACCCTGAGGCTCAAATTCCCTGTTTGCTGTTAAGTTGGAAAACTAGGTCAGGATAAATCCCAACAGACATCTGGGACCTCTAACTAACACACACACACAAACTTCGGACTCGGTGCCGGTCATGACACCACTGATTATTCACAACACTTTAACTGTCCTGTGTATAGTAAATATATACAGAGACGTTTTATTATTCATTAAAAAAATTGACAGGAAATACAGGAAACATATTTTATATCCAGCAGTTGATTTCTTTGGGAATTGCCAACACTACATTGTGTGCCATACCCATTTACAATTCAAATCTTGTGGATAAGAGCTGCTTGAGACTGCACTCGTTGGACGCAGTGGGCATCATACAGTACATATCTCTTTAATTACAACCACGAAAAGGTTAAAATGTTCGAAATGCTTCCTATTGCCATAATGCCACATATACAGTTACGAGAAGTGGTGTTTCACAACCGCTAACTGACTTCTTTTTAACACAGATACTATCGATTGGCCAAGAACACAACTAGTCTATACTAAGCTTTAACAGATTATCACGAACTGTGACTAATGCTAGGCTTAAAAAGTGTTTTTAAGCAAGCACTTAAAATGGATGCCGTTGTTAGCCATGAGCTTGTAGTTGCTGCGTCACACTCTTCTTCTTGGTCTACTCATAAAAGCTAATTCGACCGTCACCTGGCTGACACGACCTGTGTAGGTTCGCTCGTTTTTTTTTCCCCTCTGTGGTCAGGTAAAAACCTTGCGCAATCTGTCAGGCTGGTTCCCCTGCAATGACGCACTTCCTGGTGTGTTTGCTAATGCACTTATTTAATTCCTCTGTCTCAGCTGCTGGTCACTTCCAGCGCGATCTCCAGCGAGGGCTCCGGCTATTATCGCGCATGCTGGGACCTTTTATGCATTTGGCCGTTCTGGTTAATTTACTGCTGCTGTTAAAGTTCGAAGTACACTTAAATAAATTATAAACAAACTACCTCTACATCTGATGGCGTTTCAGTTCTATTTTTATTGCTATTTAACAAAAGATTTTATAGTGACATTCCCTCTTGCCCCATTTGTATCGCACGTTTAAAAGCTCTTAATAATATATGGTAGCAAAATTGTTGAGGTGAGGACAGAAACGGTAGGATTTTATGTTTACGAAGCATTACGTCATCGTAATAAACTGGTTGCTGTAGCTAAATAATGCATTTAAGAACATAACTGCTCCTGAAGCAGGGAGTGTTACACTCCAACCACATCACTGCATACTGAGACTGACATCCTCAATCTTTTATTTAGACGCTCTGATCACTGCGACTATTTTGACACATACTGTATCGCGATTGCGACATCAGGTCCGATACGTAATTATTAAAATGTACCATTTTGTATTCAAACGCATTTATCGAGGCTAATTCCAAACAACGGCACAAATGAATTTATTAAGAGCATGTGCCGATATTTACGAGGGGGAGTCACCGTCCTTATTATCAGCGCTTTCCGTTCAAGGCTCCTGTCTCCCCGGTCACTGCTGTGCAGGTGTGAACATGTTACATCAATTCATTTGTAACTGTGGCACGAGAAAAAAAATGGACATCCCACTTGTGATTTGCACGAAAGAAGAGCAGAGTGCAGTGATGCAGGTTTTTTTTTTGTAGTCTGACGGTGTACCTGATGTCAAAATAACTCATGGAGGAGCATGAATAGAACTGTTCGGATATCTGCAAACATAATTTGGACTGATGCTCTAAGGAAGGTGAAAGTTTCTTAAAGAGAATCATTACTGGTGACGAGACACGGATTTATCACTACGAGTCTGAAAGTAAGCGGCAGAGTACGGATTGGCCATATCCTTAATCGCCGACTGAGAAAAAGTTCAAAAGTCAACTATCAGCTGGAAAATTAACACTTACAGTTTTCTGGGATTCTGAAGGGCCAGTATTGGGAAAAAGGTTCAACAATTAACAGTGCTTGTTACAGTGAGACGCTTATTGAAGAGCTGGAGCCTAAACTTCAGATTAGACGCAGAGGACTGTGTATCTATCATCTTAAAAGCATTTAAAACAATCAACAGATATTTAAATTATCGACAAGCTCTACACGAACTCCCGATTGTGTGTATATACCCTGTAATAAATTCCAGCCTTTTGTGATTAAATAATTGCACAGGTCCATATTTAGATTTTTAAATGCGATTATTTGTGCAGCGCCATTTTAAAGGGTCATTTTCCTACAACCAAGCTCTTCATAACACAAAAACCACACATCTAAATTCTGATCAAAATAGATTTTATCAAAGGTTTTTAAACCATAATTCTAAGGCAAAAGGGATATAAAAAGTGTAAAGAGAGACATACTGTGTAATGACATACATTGGTATTCAAGTACAATTAGTATATACCTTAAAAAGTACAATATATCCTCTTGGACTTTTAGTTAGGACACCTACATACCCGTCCTTAACAGTGCAACCCTATAGGTATAGTTTGCACCCTGAAGGTTTCCAATAATATATCTATGTGCACTCACTACTGACTTCATTAGAAACATCTATATGTCGGTTTATTTATGCAATTATTCAACCAGCCAAACAGAACAATGTAGCTTAATCTTTTTCCTTCTTTAACTTTCTAGTTTTGCTAACCCAGTGCCCACTGCAGCTTCAAATTCATGTTCTTGGCTGATCAGATGTGGTCTTTCGAGGTTGTACGCTATTCTCGTCTAAATTCGACAGGTTATAGTTTCCGATATCCTCTTCTGCTCACCATAGCTGTGGCTATTTGTGTTACCGTGGGCCTTCCTGCTAGTTGAACCCAATCATTACATTCTCCTCCAACCTCAGTCGTGCACAAACTGCACATATATGTTTGTCACTGGATGTTTTTTGTTTTTCACACCATTGTGTGTGCTCTCCAGAGGTCTTTGTGTGTATAAATCCCGGAAGATCAGCAGTTTTTCAATACACAAACCTGCCACTGCTAACCACGCTGTGGTCAAGTTCCCTGAGATCAGTTTTCTTCCCTATTCTGATGTGTGATGTAATGATTAACTGAAGGTCTTGGATAGTATCTGCATGCTTTTTATGTATTGCACTGCTTTTCATACGATTGATCGTATCGGGTTTACAAGAGGATAGTGAGTGTACCTATATAGGGTATTTGCACTGTGGCCACCACTCTGGACTGAAATGCTGACTGAATGGATCCTGAGCTACTGGCATCAAGAATGTACGTGGTAAGTACAGACATGACATAGATTTGCAGGACTTGGCTCGTCTTGCCAGCATCAGATCAGCATCGAGTATCAGCTGATAATTAAAACTCAAATAGTGTGAAAAAACAGGAAGATCAGTTCATTCCTGTAGGTGAGGGGTGTCAAACTGGATCCAGAGTGTGGGTGCAGGCTCTTATTCCAACCAACAAGTGGAATCTGTTGGAACAGCTAAGGGCCTACTGAAACCAAACAACAAAACAACAACAAAAAAAAACAACAAGGTTCAGGGTTAGCTTCTGCTTGGTTGGAATGAAAGCCTGCACCCACACCAGATCCAGTTTGACACCCCTGCGTAGGTAGAGTGTATTTAAAATAACAATCAATGTGCTATTTACGATAACACTTAATGAGTCTGGTTCATTTTGATCAATGAGAACACAATTGTTTCAGGCTCAGGAACTGTCCCAAAGTCCGCTTGTAGTGGTGTACTCGGGCAAGGATCGAATCAGATATGGAAGCCAATCGTACCCGAGCACGGAAGTAGATCTCCGTTTACACGAGACGCCATCCTCTGACCTACACTGCCAGAATTACACAAATTAATTCCTCCTGTTGAATATACTGCTTGAACACATGAATGAATGCTAGTTTAAGTGTTTTCTGATCTTGTGGGATTTTCACACAACAGTTGGTAGAATTTTTTCAGAATTGTGCAATAAAAAAAAAAGGAAATAAAACATCCAGAGGGTTGTAGCTCTGTGGATGGAAATTCCTTGCACGAGAGAAGTCATTGCAGTTGGCCAGACTGGTTCAAACTGACAGAAAAGCTACAGTATCTCATAACCTCTCTGTACAACTGTGGTGAGCAGAAAAGCATCTCGATGCACAAGGCAGATGGGCTACAACAACGGAAGCCTCTGTCATGTTCCACATCCGTCAACCAGGAACAAGAAGTTAGGGGTGGACAAGCCATATGTTACATTCAACAGTAATCACATCAAATCAAATTCAGCCTTGGATTTACAAATAATAATAAAAAAACAAACAACAATGCATAACAGAAATTAATGCTTTTCTTCCTGCACAAACCTTCCTATAATTCCATTTCTATAAAATGCAAACATTTAGTGAAACAGTGGTTAGCAATGCTGTCTTGCATATCCAGAGTCCGGATTTGATTCCCGCCTCAGGTTCCTGTGCTTGGTGGGTCCAAATGCATGCAAATTAGGTTAATTGCCATTCTTATAGTCCAAAGACATGCAGATTACCCTAATTGGCAATGTCAATTAGGAGAAAAAAGGAGTACATGGAGAAAATCCACCAAGCACGAGGAGAACATGCAAACTCCACTCACACATACATGGGTGGTAAAAACTGCCCAGCACATCATTGGCAGAACCTGTATATCCAGTTATATTCTGTTTTTACTGCATATACTCACTGCATAGTCCTGAACCCTAGATGGATGGGTGGATTATATATATATATCCACCCATAGCCCAACTACCGTGGAGTTCAATGGTGATGGTTGTATTTTGGTTGCATTATTTTTCAACTGTGGTATGCCAATGGGAATGTCAATTAGCCTAAACTGCATGTCTTTGGACAGTGGAAGAAACCAAAGCACCCGAAGGAAACCCACCAAGCATAGGGAGAACATGCAAACTCCATGCACACAGACCCAAGGTGGGAATCGAACCTGGACCCTGGAGGTGCAAGGCAACAGTGCTAACCACTTAAGCCACTGTGCCACAGTGTTTATAACACTACTTATTTGACCTGCACCTTACAAGTTGCACAGTGCCTATATTTGCACTGATGTGTGCGTGTGTGTGTGTGTGTGTGTGTGTGTGTGTGTGTATATATATATATATATAAATTCAAATTCTATTTGTCACACACAGTCATACACAGTA
>JAOTRS010000048.1:12668314-12679447 GCA_028565755.1 Dinotopterus cunningtoni | reverse complement strand
TGACACTGACTTTTTTTTATTTAATAATAATACTTTATTAATTATTTATTATTTATAATAATTTATTATTTTTTTGTTTCCTTATTTAATTCATCGTCAAAGTTTAAGATCGTTACAATGAATCAGAAATGAATAAACTAGCTGATTGGCTGGGTTTCACCTAAAAGAAAACTAGTCATAGAAACTTTATACTTACACAATCCATCCTGTTCATTTCCCATTTCTGAAACCCGAAAACACAAGTATCATGCGGGTTTTTATTAGTTTTTATTGAAACGCCGCGGCGCGTCTCTTAAGAAGACTCTCCGTCAAACCTCGGGTTTATACTTTTGTGGGCTGGACCTGATGATTCGGTGTTATGCCCTAAAACGTCCCCCTGCCACGGATTGCCCCCATTACGCAATCGCTAGCCGATGTAGTTCTCTGTTGCGGGATGGAGAGGTTGATTTACGACAGCTGTTTACGGGAGTGTAGTCCAGTGCGGGAGATGCATTGTGGGTAATGCAGTCCGGTGTGTGTGAACGCAAAATGCGGGATGTACTGTAAGCTGGAATACAGAGCCTGAGTTTTTTTTTTCTTTTTCAGTAGTTTTAGTTTGATTTAAGTGCGGAATCCACCCGAAAGGTTGTACTATTGCCTGACAATGCAGCAAATAAAAGAACGGGCATGCATCGACCAGTTTGTCCTCCTCATCATCGCACGAGCGTGAATTAACGGGCTGTTACGCTGCCGCGAGCAACATTAGAAATAAAGCGGAGAAGCTAACACTGGGGGCTCGGGTCTGGGATTTGCTTGTCGCACGTGGTGAGTTGTACGGACATATTAAACTGTTTAAAAAAAAAAAAAGAACCAGATGTTGTCCAGAGTCTATTAAGCCCAGACAAAGGGGTAGGAAATTACGACAGACATTCTGTGATCTGTCATCAGACAGTGGAGATGAGTGCAGTGGTCACAGAGGAAGGATCCCCACACTGAGACCAGATCAGTTTGATGGTTCTACTTCATGGAGAGAGTTTCTGAATCGTTTTGAAGGTTGTGCCAGAGCTAACCACTGGTCTGAAAGGACAAAGACTGTGCAGTTGAGGGTTTGTCTGACAGGTGCAGCGGGTGCTGTTCATTCATAAAAACCCCAGATCTAGCCGTTGGAATTACGCCCGCATAGTGGAGGAAGAGGAGGCTTCATATGGTCCCTCGTCTGAACTAGGGCTGCAACAACGAATCGATAAAATCGATTACTAAAGAGTTGGCAACGAATTCCATAATCGATTCGTTGTGTCACGCGACACGGAGATGGTTTATTATTATAAAAAAAAAAAAAAAAAAAAAAACTTTAGTTGAGCGCGGAGCGGAGTAAACACACTCGGTCTCGCGCACTGATGCTGCATCATAGACAGGGCGGAGCAAAAAAAAAAAAAAAACGAGTAGAGGTAGAGAAATCCGTAATCATCTCCCCTGCTGGGTCTTAATGTTAAAGTCTCTTACTGGTATAATCAACATCCGTGCACGCGTGTACTGTTTACTATAACACTGTGACCACGTGTGTGCGTGTAAAACATATTTTATTTTGTGTCTGTATGCGTGTGTGTACAGCGCGCGTGTAAAGCAAAAGCAAGTCTCTTTAGAGACGTTAAAAATGCATTTTCTCTCTCTGCTCAAGGCTTAGCCTGCTCTTTGCCTGCTGTGTGTGTGTGTCTGTGTGCGCGCGCGTCATTGGACACCGTGCCACACACAGACACACAGACCCCTCCTACTTTCACCTTCACAGACACACACACACTCTTTCTCTCTGCTCTACACAGAAACACTGCTCTGTCGGGATTCTTTTCAAAGGTAAAGTGCAGGTTAGTTTGTTTCTTTTTACTTTACAGCAGTGATTACAGCAGTGTTCCGGAAGCGGGAATACGAGCCCGCTTCCGGAACAAATTATGCTCGTAATCCAAGGTTCCACTGTATATATTTGGCAAAGCATACATGTCTATGTTTTATGTGTTAGTCCATTTTTATTTTATTTTATTATTATTATAACAGCTCAAGGAGCAACATGTTTGTGGACTTTCTAAAGATTTTAGTTCTGTTTTTGAATAAAGGGTTGGAAATGAATGCTTTTTTTGTTTTTTGTTTTTTATCCGATCAATTTATTAATCGAAATAATTGACAAAAATATTAAAATAATCGTTAGTTGCAGCCCTAGTCTGAACACGCGGCTGTTGGTATTGAGCTAAGAAAAGTGCTTTTGTCCAAAGTCATTCAAGTCCATTGCAGATCGTTCTGAAAAGGAACAGGATTCTGTTAGCGTCGAGGTGTTCACTAATGCTATGGGAGATGCTGACATTGTGCAACGACAGTTGGAGGAACGTCCACGTACTTTGGCTCGCGCCTACGAGATCGCACACAGGTATGACATCACACGCCGAACAGCCACTAGTGTAACACGGCTCATGCAATCTGTCATGCGACCGGGGGAACGGAAGACCAAAACAGCAAGGGTAAGTGAATGTCCAGACCAGGGTGGGAGCGAGGGGGAAAGTTCAGTGCAATCAACCCACGAGTGGCGACCGAAAAACTCAAAAGCAGAATTCAGACAGCTGTCGCAAAAATTCAAGAGGAACAAAATTAAATGGGAGGAAATTCTGTCACAATTGCCGAGGCATTGGTCATATGAAGTGAAACTGTCCTTCTAATAGGCTCAACCTGGAACATGAAACTCCAGTGCTTTCTCTACCTCCAGAGACCCAGTCTGCTTCCACAGTTCTCCGAGTTAAGGGAAGTGGGCCAGAAATGTGCATTCATCTGCTGTTATTTGACATGGAAGTATGTGCACCGCTGGACAGTGGGGCCAGGGGGAGCGTGTTACCTCGGCTCTGTTACGAGTCCATCAAGGCCGATGTAAGGCCCCCACTCAAACTATCAACGGTGCAGGCTCTGCAAGGAATAAGCTAAGTAAATGTCGGTGTCATTGGGAAAGGTGATGTTCCAGTTCAAATAGGAACCCAAACAGTCAGTTTTAACTTTATTGTAGCAGATGTAGCTGAGGGCACCAAGGCCATACTGGGGCATCCTTTCTTGGAGCAGGCACGGGCATGTCTTGACTTTGGCAGGCAAAAAATTTTACTGTTTGGTGAACAAATTTCATACTTTAACCCGAAGAACAAACCTCGTGTGCACGTGGTCCGCATAGCTCGCACCGCCGTCCTCGAGGCAGGGCGTGATTACATTATTTCATGGCAACGCACACTTCCAGGGAAGAAGTACAATGCAACATGGTGCTGAGTCCCACTAAGTGCTTCACGGAAAAACACCAGGTGATGGTGGCACGGATTATAATCGGTACTCAGCCAAGTAATTGTGTTCCTGTCAGACTGTATAACCCCGGTACTGGCTTGGTAAAGGTGAAAAAGGGAGTAATTGCTGGAATTCTCCATTACTGGAATTCTCCAACCAGACAATGTGGTTCAGCCCCACACCGCTGAACTGCCCCCACTTGATACATGCCTCACTGTTGTTCCACGTCACTTACAGCCACTGTATGCAGAGAGTATAACAGACCTAAGGGAGGCAGAACAGCGTGAGCTTGCCGAACTTCTTTGTGCTAACAGTGATGTTTTTTCCATTGGCTCCACCGACCTTGGACGCACCAACCTGGTCCAGCATGACGTTCGAACCCGGCCTGGTCCACCTGTGAAACAACAACCCTGTAGAATGGCATTCGAAAAACAGGAGAGTGCTGATCAGATCCAGTAGAATCTTGATGCTGGTTTAGCCTCCCCAAGTAGGGAGGGGCTTCACCTATTGTTATGATGCGAAAGAAAGACCAAACTTACCGATTATGTGTGGACTATCAGGTCCTGAACGAACGCACCATAAAGGATGCCTACCCACTTCCAAGGATCCAAGACACCCTAGATACTCTGGCTGCTGCAAAGTGGTTCAGCACTTTAGACCTTGCCTTAAGATACTGGCAGGTGGAGTACACCTCACAAGCGAGACAGGCAGCTGCCTTCTGTAGCAGGAAAGGGCTCTTTTGCGTGGAACGCCATGCCCTTTGGCCTTTGCAATGCCCCAGCGACGTTCCAATGTCTAATGGACCGTGTCTTGGCTGGACTGCAGTGGGAGATCTGCCTGGTATATTTAGATGACATCATTGTCCAGGGCCGAAATGTAAAAGAAATGCTACAGCGTCTGACCCAAGTCAACGGCTGCGCCAGGGCAACTTGAAGTTAAAACCCGCCAAGTGTTGTCTCTTCCGCCGACAGGTGGTCTATTTGGGGCACATTGTCTCGGAGCGTGGTATAGATACCAATCCTGATAAAGTGCGAAAAATCCAAGAGTGGCCACAGCCCACAAGCCTTAACGAAGTTCGTCAAACGCTATCATTCTCGGCAACCCCTGGAGAACAACTGGGTGTTCAAAGACTCTGAGGATTGGCGATCTCAGGAAGTTCCTGTTCCAAATGTGGACGCTGAAGGAGCTGAACTTGACTTGGATCTGTCTTGCCTTTTTACCAAGGAAACCAGAGATTCCACTGGGCCAGACCGCACGCCCCATATGGATGACCCCAGCGTGCTAATAACAGAGCAGGACACGGAGGATGTACGACAGGAGGAAGGTAGTACGGTGCTGCATAGTTTGACAGGGACTGTATATGGCCAAATGAAGGGTAGGCCGCAACGACTAAAGAGACCGCCAAAAAGATTTGGAGACTGGACTAGTGGTTGAAATTATTTGAATATACATACATATAAAAGAGAAATAAGAAAGGAAAGAAATTTTGCTTTGTTGATAATTTGTTATTGTTCCATTGTTGCAAAAAAAAATTATGCATGTCCTCTGTTGAAAATATTACTTAAGATATGTTCCTTTTGTATTGGGTGGATGTTGTGTTCTCTATTTTGGTTACTAAGAAAACAAGCCAAATGTATATTGATCGAGCTTGATTGTTTTATTTTTATGCCATGATTGTTGTTAATCCTTTTTCTATTATGCAGGCTAATAGTGAAAAGTCAGTCGGAGCCACCTCGCAAATTAAGTTTGGAGTAAATTCCTCACGCTTGTGGACAAGGACTTCCCTTTCTAAAGCTACCATTTAACCCTTCTTAGCACCGTGCTACCCTTCCATCTAATGGACTGTTACCCTGTCAAGTGGGGCTGAAATATATTTGTGAATGCCTTCATTGAGCATATTGCTCATAAGGACTGTATGCTCAACAATGGAGCTGCCTACGAACTATAAAAAAAAAAAATTACAAAAGATAAAAGTGTGTAAACATATATGGGTAGATAGTGTGTTGCATCTATTTCTGCCTTCAGTTGACATGGTTAATGTATAATATCACTCCCCTTAATAGGTCTGGGATGTATTCTGTATTAGTCCTGTAGTACTGGAGTGGTGTTCAGTTTAATCACCATCCAGAGTGGGGGCAGAGTCTGAGTTTTTTTTTTCTTTTTCAGTAGATTTAGTTTGATTTAAGTGCGGAATCCACTTAAAAGTTTGTACTATCGCCTGACAATGCAGCAAATAAAAGAACGGGCATGCATCGACCAGTTTGTCCTTTTCATTGCACGAGCGTGAATTAACGGGCTGTTCCGCTGCCGCGAGCAACATTAGAATTAAAGCAGAGAAGCTACCACGCCGCACCTTTTCATTCAAACGCGTTAGCGAGTGTTTTTCTTTCCCTACGCTCGGTTTTGTAAGCACAGTTGAGTTTAGTAACATGATGGAATCAATTCCCTTAATAGCAGCAACAACAACCATTATGATCACACTTTGTTGAATTTATATTGCTTAAATATTTTGCAGCTCTGTCCTCTTTGCATTGCTACGTGTTTATTTACTTACCTATTCGCATTATTTACCTATTCGCATCGCACATATAAATGCACTCTAAAATCGACACTATCAAACTTGGGAATGATATAACATTAAATCAAACATCACGTTATTTAAAGTAACAAATTTGTCACAACTCTTTTTTTATGCAGCCCGGCTAAAAAAAAAAAAAATTTACCCCAATCCTGCCATGATGCTCCCCTGCCCCACTTTTTTTTAGCGACTCTTTGAAACGACTCATATTTATTTATTTATTTATTTATTTAACTTTTGTTTGGTTTAAATTCTGTATCTAGACATATCATAGGAGTAAATGAACAACAAGTAGGGAATGACTTTTTTTTTTATCACCCGAGTCACATTTCGATTCGCTGTCAGCGCAAGCAGCTCAGTTCATCTCGTTCTTAATCTCGTCTATGAGGGTGTTTAAATTATGTACAAGCTGTCGTGGAGGCACTTTCACAGCTATAATTAAATTAAGTCTTATATAGAGTGAATTCAAAAGTATTGGGATAGATTTGAACTTTACACCTTGTCTAAACTCACTCACTATCCGTCTATACTGTAACAATGTGGTGATTTGACTATCTGACTCATGTTGTAGCACGGACCTTTTTGTACGGGGCACTAAATTGTAAAAATACTCTTCAGTAAACAGTGAGATATGGTCATAATGATGAGGGTCTGAGTTATTTATTCATTCACTCTAGAGAAAGAACGAGAGTGAAACATATACCGCTTTATCATGTATACGTTTACATTACTGCATTTGGCAGACGCTCTTATCCAAAGCGACTTACATTTTATCTCATTTTATATCTAAACAGTTCTGGGTTAAGGTAGCTTGGTGGTGCCAGAGTTTGAACCTGGGACCTTCTGAACCTTAACCACTGAGGTACATCCGCCCATATACAGGGTTTCTGGAGCCTATCCTAGGAGACTTAGAGCAGGAGGAGGGCACTATGCCAGTCTTAGCGCACACACACACACACTACAGGCAATTTGTGAATGCCAATTACCCAAATCTGCATGTCTATACCGTTTTATCCTGTACACAGGGTCGCAGGGGGCCTGCAGCCTATCCCAGGAGACGATAGGGCAGGACACCAGAGGGCATGAGTTGAAATACACCAATCCATAATTTGCATTTTAATGAACTGTGGGAGTACCCGAAGGATATCCGCCAAGTACGGCAAGAACATTCAAACTCCATGCACACAGACCCCAGGCAGGAATCGAACACGGACCCTAAAGGTGCAAGGCGACAATGCTAACCACTACACCACAGTGCCTCCCCTTCATTTATTTATTCATCTTCTATTGCACTTAGCCTATCCCAGGAGACTTCTGGCACAAGGCTGGATATACCCTGGTTAGGGTAACAATCCGTCATCGGGTGCACACACAACGGGCAATTTGGAAAAACCAATCAGCCTTTCTCTGGGAGGAAAAAAGACTATCTGGGGAAGACTTGAGGCAGAAATCTGGAGATGCAAGCTGACTGTGCTAACCGCTAAGCCGCGGTCTCGCCCTTGCCTTAACTCCCTTACCATAAATGAAATAAATACCAAACACATGACATATTTTTGCAATGTAATGAAAATGTGTATAGCATATAATCAAGACTTACCCTTATGTCAATAAACAATCAAACCTATTTTAATGACACGTTCATTTTGTTTCACAGCTTCATTTAGACTTAGGTCTTTCATTCATTTATTCATCTTCTATTCCGCTTAGCCCATCCCCGGAGACTTTGGGCACAAGACAGGGTACACACTGGACAGGGTGCTAATCTGTCATAGGGCACACACACACAACAGGTAATTTTGAAAAACCAATCAGCCTCTTCCTGGGAGGAAATCAGAGTACATGGGGGAGAACATGCAAACTCCAGGCACATATAGGAACCGAACCCATGACCTCGAAGCTGTGAGGCTACAGTGCTAACCGCTATCCCACTGTGTCACCAGGTCATCAGTTTTACACTTAAAAACTTTACCTTTAAAACATTATTTATTTACATATTTTAAATTCAATTATGGCCTAGTACCATCCTATAATTCATTTCTTATAGTAATAAGGATACCAGGGTTCAGGAAACTAAACTACAATTTAGTTACAATTTTAACTTTAACTTTAAATTTAACAAATTAATTAAAAATTAGATAAAAACCACTAAATGATTATATTAAAATAAATGTTCCTGTCTAATTTGATAGCCTACTTTCTAAACACTGTATTGGGAGAATGGTCAGTCATTAGTTCATCCCACACATGTGACACACATTACTGTTATTTGCACTACTCACACATCTTGTACTGTGTATTGTGTATTGCATAAACAGTCATTACAAAAAAAAACTCCCTTGTCATAGAGATACACTCTACAGTAACTTGCACTACCATGAACACTCACTTCATGTATATTGTCGATCTGTTACATGCTCTGTATATTCTTTGTGGTCTTCATTTAATCTTTATAGTACTTGAATGTGTACTTACAGTGGATAGTGTTTTGTCTATAAACAAAATATACAGTGCTGTTATGTATGACAGTAATTTGAGAGTCTCCAAATCAATTTTTCTTTGTGTGTGTGTGTGTCAAAATACTTGGCCAATAAACCTGTTTGTTCAAACCATGGATATTTTTATTATGAACCTTAAGGGTCTTCATAAAAATATCCATGGTTTGAACAAACAGCATGAATACTGTAGCTACCAATGCATCATCTGTAATGCTTATGTTTTGTGGGGTCCAGGGGGGCTTGGAGTCTATCCCAGGGAACTTGGGGCACAAAACAGTGTACACCCTGGATGAGTAGCCAACCGACTGCAGGGCACAAGCACACACACTCACACGCATGCGTGTGTATATAATACTCAACTGCTGGAAATTTGGAAATACCAATCAGCCTATCCCACATGTTTTTTAAACTGTGCAAGGAAACCAGAGTACCCAGAGGAAACCCACAGGAAAAGCACGGGGAGAACATGCAAACTCCACATGCACACAGACAGGAGTTGAGATTCAATCCCCAGACCTGGAGGTACGAATGAAAAGTGCTAACCACTAAGCCACTGTGCCTTCAAACCTTTCCCTGTCTGATGCTGGCCACTCCATTTTGTATGATGTTCATGATTTTTATGATGTACTTTCTATCAGTGATCATCTTATTTTTATGAAGAGCTCAGTCAAATACATTGTACCGAAATTCCATGTTAGAACTACACATACACTTCGCTACTGTTCATGTTCACGTAATTCCATCTCAATAATGTAGTGAATCATAAAAAAAACAATCTGCTATCGGATCTTGAAGCCATGTTCCATACTGTATCAGTGGGACTCAACATCTGACAACATCTGTCATTTGTTCTGATCCCAGTAAAGCAGAAAGGGTTCACGCTGCCACTAACAGATTGCGTTCATGCCCTGAAATCCATCACTGCTGAAGCAATGGACATCATTGTGATTCTAATTCCCTGGAATCTGCCATTCCTCACACCTATTATCGTCTTTCAATGTTTATAGTGTTGTTTTAGGCCATGTGACAGTCAGTCTGGACATGTGCCCGTAGGAAGTCAGACTGTGCATCAACTAGTCACGAAACACAATGGAGATTTCTGTGCAGTGCGTCACAACAGCTACGTTTCAATATACATCAGGCTAAAAAATTACATTGTTTTATGACCAGAGTGGAGGAGTATGTGTGTTTCTCCAAACAGTTGCTTCCTCTAGAAATCACCGCAGCCAATATGGAGTATGAGGAAAATGACTTTTCCTTTTGTGATAGGGTAAACACTTGAAGAAAGCTCAACGGCAGCCTTATAAACAATGGATGCACTCAAATGGCTACCTTTCTCTGGTCTGATAGCAGGCAGAGGTCAAATGTCTTTCCTCTGAAAAATAGCTTAACTCATTTGGACAAAGCAAAATCAATACTGTCGTACACCTACCATACAGATCGAAAGTAACTTTTATAAAGATTATTTGTGCCTGAGTAGACTAGAGGTGTCAACTTTGGTGTTGATCCTTGGTTTGATCTTTAACTTTCTTCTAAAGGGAGAAAACATAGATTACGTGTTTATGTACTGATTAACTTTTGTTTGCTGAGCTCAGTCAAGGAAAACCTGTTTCCTGGTAGTGTAATGGTATTTCTGCAATATGCCATATGCCCTAAGTTTCTAAACCTGGAACCTACTTTTGTGTACATTGCAATTTCAACTCACTGTTTCTTTTTATTAGCACCCGATCACTATGTACTTACTCAAAAAGGAAGAAGTTTGGCAAAATAATTATACCTAATGGTCCATATATGAGGATCAGATAAAGATACTATATATAGACAGTTTAGGGATGAAAAAAACATCCCTATGTTTTTATATGAGGACACTCAGATCTCAAGAGGATACACATTGCTATTCCTTTGCATCTTCGACATTAGGTATGAAGAGTCACAAGATCTCCCACAATGGCCGTTCCTATTTGGATTTTACCAACACTGGGTTAGAGCACACGATAAACCTCAGCCTCTTTGTTCCTTGATAATGAGTTTAAGGATTTTAAACTGCCTCTATCAGGGTGGAAACACAGCGAGGGCATCGCACTCATGTTCCTGTTGCTTGTCATGGGGCGAAAAGAGAGCGTCAGAGAAGTGGAACTGGTGTCATATGTAAGACGGGCTTGTGATAAAGATGAGGAATTGTGCAGTAAACGCCTTTAAAAGCGGAGGTTATTATTTTAGGAAATAACACTGCATAACAATAAGATCTTTCATTGTTATGTGCACTCAGGGTCCTTGCGTCCTTTCCCTCTTGCTGAAAGTGAAGGTCACCTTGCCGCTGCCTCAAAATATTTTCCAGCACTTTGCTGAACAGGACGGCATGCTGGTGTGGGGTGGATTTTCATAGCTTAATTTCAGTTTGTTTATGCTGAATTACTTCGTAATTTGAGATTTGTCCTCACTTTTGTAATGTTTAGATAGTAGTCGATTTACATCTAAGGAATTTAATCAGTGTGGCAGCTGGCTTAAGTCTCGGGTAAAACATTAGTGGCAGGCATCAGGCCAGAGTTTGATATCTGGACTTTTAGAGTAAAACACATAGCTGCAAAGAAAGCAGTAAGAGAATGAAAATGCTACACTTTACACGATAGCTGTTCTGCTGCATTATGACATATTTCGCTTCCGCCCTCCCACCAGTGTTTATGTATACGCAAGTTAGTGTTTTTTGTTAGGAACATTACTTCCTGAAGTTCAAGGCTCTGTACGTAGATGTCATTTTGTCACCTAAATACTGACTGT
>JAOTRS010000048.1:12607451-12622716 GCA_028565755.1 Dinotopterus cunningtoni | reverse complement strand
CCATATGTGTTATTTTATAGTTTTGAAATCCCCAGTATTGTTGTAGAATGTAGAAAATAAATCACTAAACAAAAAAAAAAGAAATTTGCAAGTGTTCTAAAACTTTTGAACGGTAGTGAACATGGTTGTCTAAGAATGCAGAAGAGATGCATGGCAAAATATTCAGGACCTCATCCAGCTTTCCACGCTGAAGGCCTCTAAAATCTACCTACCAGTTATACCCCAGACTGCTTAAGCCATCATGAGCATGGAGGAAAGTACTATACAACCCCTGTTTGGCTTTCAATGCTTCCTTCCTTACTTGTGCTGAAATACAGTACTTCTTTATGCATGCTCCTGTTGTGAGATGCTTTTAGAGAAAAGCTCTTTAGCGTGCACTCTACAAATACATACTCCAAGTTCCCACTTCAGACTGAATTGCTTGAACAGCCTCGAATACCTTCAGGGACCTTTGACTACTTTTATGAGTCCTGACACAACATGATATTAGATGAAGTATACCTAAGCTATCAAGCTGAAATGAGCTAAATAAATGTAAAATAATAAAATAAAGCTATTAAAAACGACAGAAGGCCTTGTGCTATGGTTATAAAACATAAATAGTCATAAAAAAAAAACATTCCAAGGAACTTAACGAAAAGAAAAATAATCTGATAATTGTTGCCTCTTATTACAATAGCGACCTTTTGGGGGTAAATCCCACTAACAGAAAGTGTTATGAGGCATTTTTTGCGTTGCTTGCTTTTTGTCTCATAACTGTTGAACTAAAGCTGGAAATGAGCATTCTTCACATTGTGCCCCAACCCTGTGCGAAAACATACCCCCCCTGTTTGTTTGTGTAGAGGTTAACTGTGTGACTGGAATGTCTTTCACCCCCACCTCCCCTTTCACTCATCATTCTCCTGAATATTTCCATGTGAAAATGACCATTTATGTGTAAATATCTGTTTATCCGCATGCATCTGTTGATTCTTACATAGTCGATTCTACGTATACGATGCCTGTGAGCAAACAAACCAAATGTTTAGCACATTAGCGTCTAAATGTTCTGATTCATAAATGGAAAAAAATACTCATCATTCATATTTCTTATACAGGGCTCCATTGATGTATTCGCTTTCAGCACAATCCCTTCATTTTTGATTGTGTTTCCAACACAATCAACAGCAAAAACAAAGAACCTTCTCTTAATGTCTTTAGTAACGTACCTGAACATCTGTTTGTTCAAGAGACAGGATGGTTTTCGCAGCCCTGTACTGTCTGAACTTTTCTGACTCAGAGCTGGAACTGGGTTGACGTAACAGTTACTGCGTATATTTAAGACCAGCAAACTACAAGTTAATGCAACCTTGGGGATTTTCCTGTGTGAACTGCAGAACGGGTCCAAACGGAGATGTGTCACAAAATGAAGTCATCTTACTCCGGCTACAGTCAAACCAGATAATACCATACTGAGTAATATTTCAAAGTAGTATGTCACTTCTTCTAACCTAGTGACTTTTTTTAGTGTGATTACATACTGTTTGGGCTAATATACAAAACTAACATGCAGTTAACCCAGTTTTTTTGTTTTTCATCAGAATGTTTGGGTATATATATGTTATTAATAAAACAGAGTTTCAAAAATGTATGATAACTCTCTTATATGTGAATAAAGTTATGAGCATCTAAATATTATTCTGAATGTTTAAATAACATACATAATCTAAATATTTTGAGACGTTTTTACATTAACCATGACTGAAAGCACAATTTATGGCTCATTGAGCTGTGTTTAAGAATAATTAAATATAAAAACAGTTTTAGTTTTCTGGGCTAAATGACCACTGTGCACTGAACCACTTATTACTCTGCACATAAGCAAATGAAATTGCTGCTCAGGGCCTCACGGCCAGCAGGGGTCTGTGTTAAGGACATGTTAAAAATCAGGTTAGAATAATAGTGCAGGAGCACATCTAATTTCCAGCATAATTTATTTTGCCTGATGTCAGGTAGAAGTCATAGAACATAAAACAAGTAAGCGTTGTTGCATTTTATGAGATGTTGAATTCCCAGTCCTAAGAAAAAGGTACGACTGCTAGTTTCATGTATAACCATAATACTGTAGATTTTAAACTAAATTGCCCTATGGGCAATCAAAGCATTATGAATGTGACATTTTTACTCATATTAGCTATTAAAATGACTCATAGCAAAGATCAGCTTTGGATTAATAAGTCAATCTGCATATGTTGTCTTTAACCCTCTTGAGGACAAATGCAGACAAATCTTAAAAATGCATTATTGATTTACATTTTTCTAATACACTGTGATTTAACAGCGTTATAAATGTGACATCAAACTGTAACTCCATTACAAGCTTTATATATGGCGGCACGGTGGCTTAGTGGTTAGCACTGTTGCCTTGCCACTTTAGGTTCTGGGATTGATTCCAGCATTGGGTCTGTGTGCATGGAGTTTGCATCTTCTCCCCATGCTTGGTGGGTTTCTTCCGGGTTCTCCAGTTTCCTCCTACAGTTCAATGAAATGCAGATTAGGCTAATTGACATTGCCAAATTGCCTGTAGTGTGTGAATGTTGACCCGAGCTCCCACCATGGTTGTATTGGGAATAAATACAATGGTCACCTTTGGTGTCCACAGCCCTAGTTGGACTACACATGAAAAAAAGACTTGGATAAAAAGCAAAAGTATAGATTTTTGTCTGATCCAGTACTCCATGTATCTGATGTGATGCACATTTTCCTTATAATTCAATCAGAGATGTTACAATACAGTGAAATATAAGTGCACACAAGTTTATTTTCCTGTAGTGATTTTGACATTTGCAGGAAATTGATCCAGTTGTGTTTTATTCTCTGGCATGTGAGGTAGCACAGGGAACAGCTGCATTGTGGTTTCAGCAGGTTAAAAAAATACTTAAAATGTTAGATTGTAGTATGCAAATACTAAGCATAGAGCAAATAAATTAAACTGTCAGCGCCAAGAATGTGTGTTTGGCATGCATTGCGTGTCTTGGCCATCAGCAGTCCCATTGGTGTGATAATTTGTAGATTGTGGATAGTCAAGTGAGTTGTCCAAAGTGCAAAAGAGGACTAACATGAGCTAAGCATGATAGGCTTAGTCAAAGTGGGGAAAACAAAGACCTATTGTGCTCTGGAATTAATGCAAACTGTAATTAACTCTTAATTAGTTTAGATTTGGCTTTCTTAAACTGAATTAAAATGATCTGGTTAGGGTTTACTCTTCTGTTGTTGCTATTACTACTTGGTTTGCATCATGTTGCTTCTTAGATGATCTCAGTGCATTACTGGAATACTCAGTGGACCACAGACAGATACAGTTGCAGCCCCTGGCGAAACCTCCGCAGATTATAAACCCATTTAATTATATAGCCTACACATCAGCTCAGGTCTCTTGATTTATACAAGATGTGCACATACTAGACTAAAATATCGTGTCAGAACTAGACTTGTGTCAGTGAAACAAGAGGCCTGCCCCCAACCCAAGAAGGACTCTCACTCTCACTCTGATTTATCCTGTATACAGGATCGCAGAGTCCTGGAGCCTATCCCAGGAGACTTAGGGAACGACGCAGGGTACACAATTGACAGGGTGCCAATCTATCCCACGGCACACACGCCAATATGGATACACCAATTAGCCTAATCTGCATGTCTTTGGACTGTGGGAGGAAACCAGAGCACCTGGAAGAAACCCACCAAGCTCTGGGAGAACATGCAAACTCGAACCCTTGTCCCTGGAGGGTGCAAGGCGACAGTGCTGACCACTACATCACAGTGCCGCCTCACACATTTATTCACACACTACAGGACAATTAGGGAACGCCAATTATCCTAATCTGCACGTCTTTGCACTGTGGGAGGAAACCAGAGCACCCAGAGGAAACCCCCCAAGCACAAACAGAACACGCAAACCTGAACCCTTGTCCCTGGAGGTGCAAGGCGACCGTGCTAACCACTACACCGCCCTCACACACTTCTTCACACACTACAGGACAATTTTGGAACACCAATTAGCCTAATTTACACGTCTTTGGACTGTGGGAGGAAACCGGAGCAAACTCAAACTCTCGACCCCGGAGGTGCGAGGCGACAGTACTAACCACTACACCACCTCGAAAGAGGGCTGGTCCTGCAGTTCACTGTAACCTTATGCATGCTTCATCTCTTGTACTGTATAATAACCATAGCTTAGATGTTTCCCCATAAACTATCAGGTATGAGTTATGAGCTTATACAGGGTATACAATAGTAAACTATTTAGCTATTCTCAGAGCCTGTTTTCTTCTCAAAACCTTTACACAGTTTACTGCCAACACCTGGTAAACAAGAAGTATAGCCGAGTTTCGAGGAATCTTTCCTCCGACCTCGAGTGACGTGTGTCCTTAAGCCGTTAGTGGGCGTACAACGGTTCATTACATGAGCTCAATGTAGAGCAGTGTGGATCTCTCTCTCTCTCTCTCACACACACACACACACACACTCTTTCACTGTGCACGGGAGGCACAGCGGAGACAGCACGGCTGTTCTTCTCCGTTCCTGCGCCAATGTTACACACACATTCCCACTAATGCGCCCTGACTGGGAACGTTACTTCATCAAAGGACGTGGAATAAGTTTTCCCGCGCAGGACGACACAGCTCGCGTTCGGGACCTTTGATGACTCCGATCTGCTCACCTGTGAAGGTAATACTGAGCGCGTGACGGTTTAAATACCCGCGAATCTTCCCCGTGAATGAGTGGGTGTGAGTGTGCTGTGTTGTGTTGTGTTGTGTTAGGAGTGAACAGTTGGTGTAGTGAGGTTTTTTAATAAATTTAAACTCCATAATGTATAACTTTATCCAGTTACTGAGCACTTTACAGAATAGTGAACATGATACTCCAGAACAATAGAAAGTTCTTCCAGTAAAGACAAGAACATCTGCTCCTTACTCACCAGTCTACAGCTCTCCAGCCAGCTATGTATATTAGGAGAGGATAAAGTCTTCTGCACTCATAACCTAGCCTGTTATAACTGAAACATTTAACTGTTTGTTATGAAATTATTATTCCTCTGATTTATATCGAAGTACAATTTACTACTGTATCTTTTTGGCAGCATGGGAATGAGTTTTGAGTTTTAAGCTAACAACTTTCATTTGTCAGGATAATGTTCAGTTGATCATGATATATGACTATAATAACAATATGGAATATGTACTGTATATAGCAGCGCAGTAGTGTAGTGGTTAGCACTGTTGTTTCCCACCTCCAGGGTCTGGGTTCGATTCCCACCTCAGTTTGTGTGCATGGAGTTTGCATGTTCTCCCTATGCTTGGTGGGTTTCCTCCGGGTACCCCCGTTTTCCTCCCACACTCCAAAGACCACGCAGATCGGGGTAATTGGTGTTCCCAAATTGCTTGTGGTGTGTGTGTGCCCTACGAAGGGTTGGCACCCCTTCCTCATGTTCTAAGTCTCCAGGGATAGGCTCTAGCCCCCTGTGAATGTAGACGATGATACTATTAATATACTGTATGATATACTATATACAGTATATATATATATATATATATATATATATATATATATATGAGCAGTTGAGTACTGAATATATTCACTCACTATATATTTATTACGATGTTCTCAATTGCATTCCTTTCTCATCACTCTGATTTATTAGCATAGTTGCAGCTTTGTAAATGTAAAGCATTTTTTTCCCTTTAGGAGTCAGGGAGGCTTGCTTTAAAGCCCTCAGAAACAGATCTGCTTGTAGATAAATGGAAAGCGACTCCTGGAGCATTGGCCCTACTCTTCGGCCCCTCTTGCTCAACTCACTTTATTTTCTTAAGCAACTGGAATGCCAGCTATTCCGGGCTCAGAAATAAAACATGGCCTGCTCTATATTCAGACATTTATTTGTGCCTGGAATAAATTGCTTTATTAGATGTTATGCAAGGGATGACAGTCATCAGAGTCAGATTGTATTCAGTACTCAATTGCTTTCACATGCCATGACCTGGCCCTGGTTTATGCCAGCACAAGGACATTAATCATCGTTAAACATTTGAAAACATAATAGAATTTTGCAAGTGTTGGTATTTATTATATTTACATGCATATAACATGTGCGTGTTGATTGCAATACAAACTCTGTGTGTAGAGAACTCGTGTGTGTCTGCAAAAGCAAATACTTAATCTTGAATGCTAAAACCATGCCAAATGTTGGGCATGCCAGGTACCACTGAGATGAAAAATTCTGACCACATACGGATTGGTTTAACAAAACAAAAAAAAGAAAAAGAAAAAAAAGATTATTTGTCAAAAAAAATGCTTTCTTTGTATGCACCTGTACTAAAGCTTAGCAACACATAGACAGGATCGTCTGCCAAACGCTGTCTCTTGGAAAAACACCCAACTTCTGGTTATTTTCTGTGTAAACACACTGTGGACCTGTTGGATACATATATGTAGAACTTGGCAAAACATGACAGTCACGGACTCTGGCTTAGCACTCCTGCTAATATCCCTGTCATAGCAAAACATGCAATTATTTCCCCTGAAAGAGAGTCCAGTATTTTCCCAGCTACCTGTTTATCCTGAATGTTGTTGTGTATCCCAGGGAAATATATATTTTATAGATAACAATGCTGGGAGTCTTTGAGAAGAAAAGGAGAAGAAAGGTTTCAGCATTTGGCGTCGAAGAGAACAATCACATTACTTAAGATATTTAGGGTATTGAATAGGAAAGCTCTACATTTACCTTGAAATCACTCATCCCTCGCACCTCTGCTGTAGCGAGACATTGTCATGTGCCCCGCACCTTCCATTTTCCTCTTTTCAGGAAAGGAACACCCAACCCCATGAGCATGTAAATGGAAGAACCTGAATCTTCACGTCCTTTTTTTTTTTTTTTTTTTTTTTAAAAATGAATGATGATGTCCTTCCCAGTTCTCGGCATAACAGTATCCCAGTAACATGGCTACAGAACATATACATCTGCAAGGCATCCTGTGCTTTTCGTATCAGGAGGATGATATTTCATTAACACTCTGGCAGCTTTGTAAGCCATGCTTCTTCTCTTGTGGCATTTCAAAAATGATTCCAAGTACTGGAACAGGCTCAAGCTCCTTGAAGACCTTTAAGTTTTCATTTTAGAACAAAAGCCAAAAAGTGTCTGTAAATACTGCAATAAAACGAATGCAGCCCATTTGTTATGCGTAATGCTCCTTAAGTATAATAGCCCCACTTTTTATGATTACCCAGACCACAAATTTTGCCTGCATACTGTAGATCAACTACTGGACCATTGGTGGCTCAGTGGTAGGTTTCTTGCCTGCCATGCTGAAGGCCCGGGTTCAATTACCACCCGAAGCCCAAAACCCCAGCCACTGGATGCAGTGTCAGTCTCAAGCCCGGATAAAATGGGAGGGTTGCTTAAGGAAGTGCATCTGGTGTCAAACCTGTGCCAAGTTGTGTGCGGATCATATGGTTGGCTGTGGCGACCCCTCGATGGGAGCAGCCGAAAGACTGACAACGCCTGTACATCTAGTTTTGCACTCCATTATGAGCAAACATTTTGACTACATGATGCTGATGTATAGATCCGCTAGATGTTAGAGAAACATATAAAATAGGCAGCGTTTTTTTTTCCCTGCTTCAACAAAGCCATAAGCATAGTTTTACACTCATCTTCGTTTTTTTTCCAGCCCAGTGAGACACTAGCCGCCTATAGTGGAGATAGAAGTTGGCTTTAGTTGAAAGGGGGAGTAAGTCTGGAAGGAAGCAGTGGCGTTACAGCTGCGTTTACGATTCTAAACACAAGCAAGGTGGTTCATGAAGGCTGTCCTGTGCCTGCTGACTAAGAAATAACACTGTCTGTCTCCATAAACTGTTACTGTCTTCCATGAATCATCCAGCTCGCCTGCCCTGTTCTGACTTATCAGATCTCTGGATGAATAGTGCTGCCTCAGACATCTGCCATCCTTTCAGCACATCTCTCTCTCTGTGTCTTCCCCTCATATAAATCATCCCAGCCTTGATGGTTTATTCCTTTTTAATTAGCATGCATGCCATACTATTTTAAAAGACATGCATTTTCAGGCGCCACATATAAATTCTTTTATCTTAAAAAAAGTTTTTTAGACACCAATTAACTTCCATCCACCCATGCTTAAGTGATAACAGCGTCACCTTTTATTTGATATACAGACACTTAAGACTCCACTCTGGCATGGCTTACTAGCTATAATTAGTCACATCCAGTGATATAAAGGGATTTTCCCTTGTAGGAGAGCCTCAACCTGATAGCACTCACTCTCCAGACATTTTTTTTTTTTTTTTTTTTTTTTTTACAATCCCATTCTTCACTACAGACGATGACACTTTTATAGTGCCTGGGAATAGTCTTGATGTTGCAGCTCTCCCGGTCAAACCCTTTCCCCTAACTGTATGCACTCTAGTGTAACAACCACACTTTGACATTATGATGCCTCACATACAGCCTGAAGGACTCAGGTTCAGATTCTCAGCCTGACCTGTTAGTCATTATGTCATTAGATGACTTCTCCCTGCCATGTCATGGGCTGCCCGTGGGAATGCCTGCAGTCTTATAAGAACTATATGGCACCGATTGTGTTATTTCCTCAGCGAATGCTTTCGTGTGCGTTTATACTGTACATGTTACGATTAACTAACCCACACAGCTGCTGTTGTTTCTTCAGGGACTGTCCAAGTGTGGTCCAGTCTTTCACAACCTTAGAAAGTCCTTTGTGGTTTTGTGCATGCCAAGTGCGGGGAAATATGTACACAATATTAGTTGCTTTGTACACGTAATTCGTAAACCAGAAGATTACACAGCAAACCAGAAGACTCTTAGACAAGTACGTAGATATGGTATCTACTAAAACAAGAGCACAATGCACATCTGTTGTAAGTTAGGGTAGGTATTTACAAGACCAAACGTTTTAGGATATTTAGGATTATTGATGTTGAAGGCAGAACGGTTACGATGCCACTTGTAACACAACAAGGTTTAAAGAACGTCGTTTTACACCGAGGACCATCAAACAAGTTCCTCTTCACTTTGGTGTTTGAGGACCACATATTACATGGTTTTGTTTGCTCTTTATTGCCCTGTTTGCTGCGTAAGTATTAGCATGTACTTCAACCAAACATTTCTCATTGTTGCTGCTCACGCTACAAGAGAGGGCCTTTGTTTTTGGTGAGAATGTGGAGGAGAGTGAAGTGTCCGTGCCATGGGCAGATGAATGGTGTGGTACAGGGGGGTCGAGTCCACTGGGAAACATGAAGGTCAGCTAGAAAAGAAACAATGACGTCCTCTCTTTGTCTGATTGTAGACAATAGCACAGGCAGGCTGGTGCTGATGTCTCTCCTCGGCAGTGTCTTCACTGTTTATTTTCGTGTTTGGGTATATCGGGTGGCCTTCCTCGGTGAGCCGGTCAACTACTGAAGATTCAAGTCCAGCCCTGTACTTTTACACAAAAATACAATGCCCACGGTGTGGCTCTATTGTTTGTCCGAATGCAAGCGTGTTAGTGCTGGCCACAAAGTATTTCACACGAGCCTCAGTGCCTCGAAAGGTTGCGATCTGATTGGCTGTTTGTGCTTCACTGCATATGCACTTTCGTGTTCCTGTTTTCAGTAGGAAAAGAAACTTTCTGAACACCGTAGCACAACGAGGAAGACACATTCTGTGGTTACTTCTGAAGTAATCATTACTATGCCCTACTTCCTCTAAAGTCTACATCTTTGTTAGTGAGAGAGGTGAAGGATCCGTCCCATATAAGGGTTGAAGGTAGCAAACATTTGGAAAGCAAAAAGCCATTTTCAAAACAGAAGCCTGTGTTTTATTACCATATGATCATTGACATGTATGTGTATGGATGTACTGTACAGTACCACTGTACTGTATGTACTGTATATAAATACATTTACTGTCATGTGGGTGTGAGTGAGGTATAACATGGATGTTACGATGTAAGATAAGCTTGCAAGATGAACGAACGCCATATTCGATAACATGGATTTATACAGTAACATTCATCCATCCATCCATCCTTAGTAAAGGGAGTGGTGGCTCTAGGTAGGTTGTTGGTTTGAGGATTTGAGGATCTGGGTTCGAGCCACACCCAGCCACTACATGCGGTCCCACTTAGAAAAATGGGAGGGTTGCATCAGGAAGAGCGTCCAGTGTAAAAAAACGTATGGATCGGATGGTCCCCTTGATAGGAACAGCTGAAAGAAAGTTTATTCATCGTTAGTAACCGCCTGATCACGGTGTAAATTAGGTTGCTAGTTTGTTTATTTTTGTTTACTCACTGGCCAGGTTGAGATCGTGAGCATTTATGCTCCTTTTCAGTGTTTTCCAGTGTATTTGGAGGCATATTGCTAGAGGTCATATCAAGTTAACAAGAAACAACAAAGACTTCAGGTTTAAGCCAAGCCTGCTTACATTTAAGTACAGACACATACTTGGAGCACTAAACTTATACAGATACAGATGGAATTGTTATTGCATTCCAATCATATTATATAATAAAGAACGAAAAATCAAAAAAGGAACAGCAATTTCAAACAAACACAATCGCACAGAATGAAGATCGTTATCTGAGCTAGCATTTAAAACTTTAGGATTTTTATTTTTTTTTTCAATTAAATGTAATGCTTTGTGCTTCAACTTGACCGACACTTTCTGGAGATAAACTTGACCGCCATGGCCAGGGTTCAATTCAGAGTAGAAACTGCGCAGAGCATCTCAGGAGCAAAGTTTTTCCTTACTAGAACTACTGTCCTGGAGGTCCCTTTATAGTAATTGCTTTTCATCACGCCAGTAAGGAACGACCCTACAAATAGCTGCCGTGAGCGGTTCCCCCCTTTTTTGGAGTGCCCTTCCTTACGCTTCAACACTTGAGCTTGGACTTCAGATCTCAGTCACTAGAATGGAACAAAAAGTTCACAGCAGTCAGTTTTATTTCTTTACGTTATTAAAGAACGTTGTTTAAAGCAGTTAGTGGTGAGTAAACGAGACTATTTCGCCAAACTGCTATGAGAAAAGGTCTGTGGCTGGTTGTCAGTCATGCTGGCTCTTTTTGTTCTTGGCCACATTTATTAACAAAACATACCAGATTCTCTAGCGAATGCTGGAGACCTGGCTTGTAAAACTAGTACGTCTGACTAGACACACTTCGTTTTAAGTGTAAAACTTTAGTGTTGATAATGACAAACATGAGCTTTTTTTAAATTTTTTTTTTTTTTTGTGATTAAAACCACAAGCTACGATGGAGGTCATTTGAATCGTTCGCATTGCACTGTAATGACATCACTATTAAATGATTGCAAACGTGCTGTGTAGGCCAGACGTACTGCCTACTCATGACATGTCTACACATTGTTCTGCTAAGAGACAGCTGGGACATACCATATTTGGTTATAATGCAAGCACCTAGTCATTTCGAATTTATACAACTCTCGAATGCAGATCCGTCTCACACATAAGGCTTTTAAACCTGGACTTCTTTAGTGCCTCCACAATCACTTAGAAAAAGGGGGAAAAAAATCCCAGCTTTCCCTTCAACACATGCACATACACATATACACAGCTGTCCAGCTGTGCTCTCATATGTCAGCAGGCGTGTGTGTCTCTCTGTCTGTTACTGTCAGGAGCAGGGCTCAGAAAGCACGCAGACGCACCTTAAAGCATGCCATCAGGGATCGACTGCTACATGTGAAATTATAGGGTGTAAAAATCTTCCCTTCGTGCATTTTTCATCCTGACAGCATCCTGCCTGAGGAGCATGTTAGAGCTCTCTAGGCATGCACTTTGACATGTAGGACATTGCTCTATATTAGGAGCTCATACAGAGTCATGTGTAAGCGTCACTCTAACATCTGGGTCAGTTAGCCAGATGTTGGCTCATATCCACTTGGCCTTAAAACACCGCCATCCCCCTCCAGAGCAGGCACTTACCCTTTATTAGACCCTTCACAATGGTAATAGGGGGAGTTACTTTTTGTCGCAACACAGTTTCTGGAATTAAACAAACAAGCTCTGGAGCCAGAATAGCGTGTACATGGGATCTAACCGCAGCGGACTGTAGCACTCTGACTCCTTCTTGTTTGCAGTTACAGGAAGTGAGATGCCTTTTAATCAGGCAATACTGAAAATGAGCTTCTAAAAGACCCGGGGTACGGTACTGAAAAACGCAGGCATCGTGCCAGAGTAATTTGGAAATTGCAATGTTTGCAAGAGTTCTAAACAGCTAAAGTATGAAGGCAAACACCAGGGCCTCAAAAGCAGGAGTTATACAGTGGCGAGCAGATTCTCTCTCTCTCTCTCTCTCTCTCTTTCTCTGTCTCTCTCTCTCTCTCTCTCTCTCTCTCTCTCTCTCTCTCTCTCGGGTACACAGACCGTGAGATTATCCACACCTCTTTATTGAAAAACTTAAATCAAAGCTCAGGAAAAGACACTCCTTGATTGGAAAGCAAAAAGCCAGCAAGAAAAGCAAACCTCTGACCCTGGTTAAATTACGGAGATCTGCTGGAAAAAACTCTATTTAGGTAGCGTTTATGAACTTGGATCCCCTGCTGCTGGTGGTGTTCGGCGAAAGAGGGCGAAAGATGGGAGTAAAGGCCAAGGGCAGGTGTCACTTGAGAGACGGTCTATCACAAGACCGTAAAATAAACAGCGGTGCGTTGTAGACAGAACCCTGGCTGCCCCTCTTATTTCCTTTCACTATAACACCAGTTCCTGTTGGATTTACAGGACAAATGCTCAACACATCGGACGAGAAAGAGAAGAGCACATTCTTGCGTTGATGCCAAACATTACATATGTTCGGCTTTCCCCTTTTGGCTTCTAAGGGTGATAGAGGTTCAGAAAGGCAAAGGAGGTCTTTAAAGGTCTCTCCCACCCCCTGCTTCCCAAACAGCTTCTATTGGATTTCAGCTCTTTAATTGCTTTGGCTCGGAGCGTCGGTATTTTCCCCCCAATGATTTTATGTATCCAAAGCCTTCCTCTTTGAGTGAAAGAAACGGAAAAGCACTGCGCCGCTGATAAAGAGGGCGGGTTTGCCTTTCACTTGTCTCGGTTCATACTCAAAAAAGGGAAGTATTGCAGGGAAAAAAAATCATATTCTAAGCCAATGAATAAAAACTACCATGTTTATTTCTCTGACCCGTGTATGAGCACTGGTGAGCCCATCAGGTTTGCTTACAAAAACATACTGGAAAGAAAGAACAGCTGTAAATGACACAGTCCAATATTTCTGTTGGCCCATGTAGTAAGAAATAGCTGTCAGTTCTGTACCACTCCTAAGCTTTCATTTTGAATATGTTCTTGACATGCAGCACACTGGGGCGCTGACAATTTCAGCACTCAGAAGCCAAATGTTGACTGATTGAAAGAATTTCTTTCCGCTCAGCATGCTGCATGAAAGCATACATATCTTAGCTCATTTTGCCTCACTGTGTCTAATTGTTAAAATAACATGTCTTTTGCAGCTTTATACTTCCTGTGCCATTTTCACATCATGCCTGAGGGGGCGGGCCGGGACAGCCAGAAGAAACCGTGTAACCAAGGTCAGTAGCCTCAAGATGGACCTCCATTAAGATTCTTCTTCTTCTTTGTCTTTCGGCTGATCCCTTTCGGGGGTCCCCACAGCGAATCATCTGCCTCCATCTAACCCTATCTTCTCTATCCTCTTCTTTCACCCTAACTAACTTCATGTCTCTCTCACTGCATCCATAAATCTCCTCTTTGGTCTTCCTCTAGACCTTCTGCCTTAGAGTTCCAACCTCAGCATCCTACTACCAATAGGCTCACAATCTCTTCTCAGAATACGTCCAAACCACCTCAGTCTGGCCTCTCTGACTTTATCTCCAAAACATCTAACATTAGTTGTCCCTCTGATGAACTCATTCTTGATCCTGTCCATCCTTGTCACTCCCAAAGAGAACTATTCATTTCTGCCTCTTGCCTTCTCTTCAGTGCCACTGTCTCTAAGCCGTAGACCATCGCTGGTCTCACCACTGTCTTGGACACCTTTCCTTTCATTCTCGCTGACCTCCATTAAGATAGCCAGCTGAAAAATAAAAGAGAAAACATTATTTGTGCAAATGAACTTTGATTGCTAGATAAAAAAAAAAACATCTTATTATGTCAATCTGGCTGGGGTTAGCACTGTCACCTTGCACCTCCAGGGTCCGGGTTCGATTCCTGTCTCTGTGTGCATGGAGTTTGCATGTTCTTCCCGTGCTTGGTGGGTATCCTCCACGTCCTCTGGTTTCCTCCCACTGTCCAAAGATATGCAGATTAGACTAACTGGTGTTCCAAAATTGCCCGTAGTTTGTGAATGAGTGTTTAAGTGTGTGTGTATGTGTGTATCCTGAGAAGCATTGGCACCCCATCCAGGTTGTACCCTAAGTCTCCTGGGATACGCTCTAAGCTCCCTGCGACCCTATATACAGGGTAAAGCGGTATAGATGCCGAGTGAGTGAGTGAGTGAGTGAGTGAGTGAATAAGTATTTAAATCTGTAATATAAGTAATATTAGAGCAATAAAGTATTAAATTTTTGGATTTCCCACCACTAGAAATTGTTGTATTTTTTACATTACTTATACCATTATTATTCTTTTTTTATCTTAATTCTTCAATTGGTATTAGGTTACTCAGGTTTGGGCACATTTATTTCCGAGGCCCAGGAAAAGAGCCTAATTACTATAACAACTCGAACATAAATATAACAGTCCTCCCGAGTGGTACAACAAAAGCTGAGATTGCAAGTTAGATTCCCTGGTTATGCTACAGTCATCTGTAGTCTAGAGAGCAGATAGGCCATGCTCTCTCTTTGTGTGGCAGTCGGAAGGGGTGGATAGCGCTGTCCTTCAAGTGTGTTATGCCGTCCCGATTTTGCATGAGCAGCAGTTCTAAATGATGTTGTCAGCTGGGATCAAGTGTCTCAGAGGAAGCGCGTGACAAGTCACTGCCCTCACTGGTTGGTAGAGTGGGAGAGTGCCCAAATTAAGAGATGGGTGAGAATTTGCTATGACTAAATTAGGGGGAAAATCAGGGGGAAAAAACATATCAGCTTAGATAATAATGGGTTGTGATTTACACCAATGTAAAATAAAATAATAATAATAATCACTTATATAATTAGATATACAGTGAGGCAAAAAAGTATTTATTCAGCCACCAATTGTGCAAGTTCTCCCACTTAAAAAGATGAGAGAGGCCTGTAATTTTCA
>JAOTRS010000048.1:12578510-12607351 GCA_028565755.1 Dinotopterus cunningtoni | reverse complement strand
CTTAAAAAGATGAGAGAGGCCTGTAATTTTCATCATAGGTGTACCTCAACTATGAGAGACAAAATAAGAAAAAAAAAATCCAGAAAATCACATTGTAGGATTTTTAATTAATTTATTTGCAAATTATGGTGGAAAATAAGTATTTGGTCAATAACAAAATTTCATCTGTGTATCATAGTGGCATTTGAACTCAACTTACCACTGCTCTTGAGATGAAAGTTACATACAGTGACATGATAAGAAAGTTTTTGCCAGTGGAAATGTCTGAATGTGTGCATGATAGGAAATTTAACCCTCAACACAATATAGTGGACTGAAATTTACATTTCACACATTGGAGGACCCGAAACCAGTCTCAGATTTTTTTATCTGTCTCTTTTTCTGTCTGTCCGTCTGTCTGTCTGTCTGTATGTCAGATTTTTCCCAAAACTGTCTGGACAGAATTTAATGAAACTATGGCAGTTTTTTAGGTATTTAACTGAAGTTAAATCTGTGCCATAAATGAAATTAAAATATTGAGTAAAAGTGACGTTATAAGCAGTTATGTGCCAGGTTATATCACAGCATCTGCTTTTTACTAATTTATGCTTTTTCCCTTAAGGTGGGCGTGGCTTAATGTGTCACTCAACAGAGCCAATCAACGCGATAGTTTACTGTGTATAGACACAGAAACGACCGTAATGCACCTACAGTACAAGCCGCCAAAATAATCATCATAATCAAGAAACCGAAACGAAAGCATGACACAGCATGGCTTACTCCAAAAAAAAGGAAAGTAGATTATGAAAACCGATCCTTTAAAGATGAAATGGACAGATCAATATATGTTTATTCTTTCTGCAGAAAGTTTTAAACGAGTTTGTCTCATATGTTCCGAAAGAGTGGCGATAATGAAAAAACTGTGATGTGAAGCGCCACTATTAAATAAAACACGAGTCATTAGAGCAAACAGAACCGCAGCAGTCCGAGTTGAGGGCGTGAATTATACAGAATTTATACAGAAGTCTGGACAGAATTTAATGAAACCTTTGCAGTACAACAAGATATCTAAGTACTGAAGTTTAACCTGCACCATAAGTGAAATCAAAATGTTGAGTTAAAGCGATGTTATGAACAGTTATGTGCCGGATTTAATAATCTACTTTAAAATAAGATACAGTACCTGCTCAATGTAAACAATCACCTGCACCAATAAATATTAATTAGAAAAGATAAACTGAATATTTTTACTGGGAATAGTTCATATTTGCACTGCTGAAACGACAGCACTGAAGTGGTATAAGTGAATTATGACGCACTGGAGTCGTTTTAAGACAAAACTTAATCTTTATCTGAGCTCCTTTTTTGATTTCTCATCTGTGATTCACTCGGCGATTACCGAACAGGGAGTGTATTTGGCTGACCACGAAAGAATGACAACTTAGCTTAAATGAGGCGGAAGATACTTAACCTTACAAAATTTGATTTCTTTGTATTAATAACATAGACAGATATATATAATAATATAGAAAGATACGCAGACATATACGTGCAATATCAATGATTACATTAAAGCTGATCAGATTATTTTGAGATTAAACCTTTTAACTATTTTTACACACTCTTTCCTTATCAACAACAGGTACTGTACTTATGCTACAGTAGTTAAACCAGAATAAGTATGGTTTACATTTTAAAAGAATTCTGACAACTGCTGTTGTTAGAGAGCAGGCCTGCTCATTTCCCTTTGAGGACCAAAACAGCCTTTGATCAGACTTGTGATGTAAGGTCCAAAGGAAACGCATATTTGAGCTTGTTGTAGCACACAAGATGTATTTGCCAATTATATTTGCTTACCACTGCTATCCATAAATCGCCAAAAGAAAGCCCAACCCTTAGTTTTACTGGAAAGTACCCGTTCATCGTGTGTGTTCTGCCGTGGTGTTTAAGAAAATGCAACAACAAAACACCAGTTTATCCGAAGCTGACAGCATTAAGACAAACTATTTGCAAGATTTCCAAATGAAATAATATTGTTGTATTTGTTAATGAAATAGTTCTGGACATCATAAACATTACATTCATTATATGAAAAATTGGTAACATTTCAACTGTTTGACTTTTTTCTTAGCACATGTGACTGGCGAAGTGCATCGAACACTTTTAGAGGAAAGCAGCCGATCTCAGGTTTTGACCACATCCTCACCGGCAGGTGCAGAGTGCCACATTTCTACATCTTTGCAAAATTTGAACAAAGGAAGTAACACCATTCATGACAGAAAACAGCTCACGGCTCACACCGAAATGAATCCTGATTGTGAGCCCTGACAACATTTCTGATAATAAATGTAATAAATAAACAAATAAATAGAAACATACATACAGTATACATAGTGAATACATGCCTCTTATCAGGGTGTAAGTAAGATCTGCCTTTTAACTTAAAGTAGACTAAAACACAAATCGAGGACAGACAGTGTATGTTAGTGCATTCTCCGTATTAACTCCATAAGCATGCATAACATGCTTTCATTAGGGTTTACGGAAATGCAACTAGAGTTTTCTGATTCTACAAGGCAACATACTAATGTGTTAGACAGGAAGAAATGGGTGTGGATGTCACACATACGTCTCTAGCTTACAGTAATATCAGTTGAACTGTTTTTCCTGGGCAAGGGCTGTCAAGCAGACAGTTAACTGACATGAGAGCTGGCTTGTCACGACCGGAAAATATATAATCAGTTATAACTCAACTTAGCTACTGCACCCGGGTTTAGTGTTCTACTGCAAGGGCTTTACAAAGCAGATTTACCATTTTTTAATGTTTATTCATAATCTAGCAAGCTATTCAGAGGTGATGATCATCATTAGCCTTATCTGTATATAATCTGTGGCTCTGCACAGCACGAATCTGAATCAGGTAGGTTTCATTTTGTGTTTATTCTCTGAATCCAGAGCAAAGTGATTTTTTTTTTAACTGTCCATTATTGAAGCGGTTAGTAATTGTGACAGTCATCTTTATAAATTACAGTCATGCTTCAAAAACGGTTTTATGCTCGGTTAGAACTGTCGTGCGAGTAGATTTGTAGTCACATATAACAAAATCAGCTGAAGATACTTTGAGCTATAAAACAGCAGGTCACATGGGCGTTATGAATTATGATGGCCGGTTCAATCTATATTTCTATGTTACAAGTATGCAGAACAAAGCTATAGAAATGAATATTAATAGAGCAAGAATGAGTGGACGCTGCCAAGTTCAAACATTTTATTCGCGTAATTTACAGTAAATTTGTGTCCTTGTCGATGACAGCGAGTTTCCATATTATTAAACATAATATGAAGCATAACACTTTCTTCCTCCCTCTCTCTCTCTCTCTCTCTCTCTCTCATTTCCCCTGCATTTTTTTCGCTGCCTTTTTCTTATGCTGTAGCTAAGTTGAATTCCTAAAGAGCCACATCAAACCCTTTGCTTGCAAGACCAAATAATGATTTAGTTTGTGTTTGTCTCTGTTCCAGAGGATGCATCCGCTTTACATTATCACACGTCATGCACTTGTCAAGTAGAATTTATATAAAGCTTTGAAACACTTTGGCCCTGCATTCTTTTTTCACTCAGTTTAAAAAAAAATTAAACTTGGATCTGGCCTACTAGTGTACTCAACCGACCTCGAATGACCAGCCGATGAAGTGACCGGTCTAGCTAGCGATGATCTATGATTAGCCGTGGACGACATTACTCACTTATTTGCCTTATTTTCTCCACTTTTCACATTTGCTCGTGGGAGACTGCTGGCATATTGCTATTGATTTTGGAATCCAGCCAGCAAAAAGATAAACACTAACTTTTTTTTTTTTTTTCTTTTATGAGGAAGGCTAAATTATATTCCGACAATTCATATCGCCAAATTTCTTTCAAAAACTGGGACGAAGGGAAGTCTTTGTAAGCGGTTGTAGTGATTAGTTAGACAACCGGTAGAGAGACTTGGCCAGTGAGCCGGCATAGTTTCCAATTGTTGACTGCTGGGTCACAGGAACTGGAGGGCTGTATGTCTTAGTTGGCTTCTGTTCCATTAAAGGGTCACCATTGTACTGTACTCCATGGCTGTACTTCTGCTTCTATACAATGCTCAGCTTTTGTTCCACAGAGGCCTGCTCTCTATGATGGCGAGACTGCTTTGTGCGAATTGGAAAACGTTATTACTTTTTGTCTAGTTAGAACATTACTGTGGTAGGCTTAGATCAAGATCTAGGCTCAAACAGGATGCATTCTGTTTGAACAAATCACATGTTTACAAGTTTGGTCATCCAAGAAATTGAGGGCAGGAAATTGTGATTTCTGTTTCCTGTCATTTCACTGTGTGATTGACGCACCTCCAGCTATCTGCCATGTATTTACGCACAGTTACTTTCCAGAGACAAAAAGGGTTTGATGGTAAGCACTTTGACTTTTAGGACTGAGACAAAAAAAAGAGTAGCTAGCAATTAAACTTGAAAACCAAGTTACCTTTACTCTCTTTTTGTGTTTCATATTCTGTGTCTTCATTTCTTTTATTCTTTGTAGCTGCTAAGCGGCCTTCCTCTGTCTCCTCACTGAGTGGGATCGTGAGCCGGATGGCCTCCTCTGGTGGCACCTCTCGTGGGAGCTGCACCTCCGTCAACACCGTTTGTTCTGACAGCGACCGGGGAGCGAGTCTCAGCTCCTCTACGTCCTCAGCATCACTGCAAGATGGACACTCCTCCTCCTCCTCATCTTCACTGCCCTGTGGAGCTGTTCCAGCTTACGCATCGCTCCCCCAGCGCAATGGCTCTGACATCAGCTTGGACCTCACGCCATTGTCAGGCCCAGCCTCCTCGTCTACCACAACCATGCCGAAACTTTCACGTTTGCAGCGGGTGTTGCTGGAGATCGTCGAGACAGAGCAGGCCTACGTGAGGGATCTAAAGAGCATAGTCGAGGTGAGGGTTCTAATTCACACCATTATCACAAACACCTCATGCTTTCAGTTCTCTTTAGTGCAACATGAGGCATATGTCGTCATTCAGACGAAACCAGAAACTGTCAGTAGACCATTTTTTTCCCCATGTCCTACATGCCTGAGGCATTTTTACTCAGTTAAAGGAGTTCAGACTAATACAAAGGCCTTTATCTTTACGTTAATGCTATCATATTTTCTTCAGATGTAATATGAACTGCTTGTGTAGGTGATAGAAGAAAAAAAGACAGACTTTTCACTGTGCCAGCGGCCATTTCCTTGTGATCACCTCGAGATGCCATAGCACCATTCATCACACTCTCAGGTGGTGTGGAGGAGGACATGGCAGCGGATAAAAGCAACAGTACATTTTAATCTGTCACTTCAAAAGCACATTTGTGATCTTCCTCACTAGGGTCAGTCAACCAAGGACAATAAGGAGATTGTTGTTCATAGCTCGCTCACACGCACGTACAAACACCAATCAGTTAGTGGTGAGTAGTATAACAGGCTCTCTGTGGAAACTCTCAACACATTGGTCATATAGTACATGGAGTCAGTCTGCTGACCTTGGGAAAGGTTGTTACGCTTCTGTCAAGAGCGATGAAATTTAAGAATCATGCACTGCAAGATAAAGATTCTATTATATAATGTTTTATTATAAGTAAATCATGATAGATGTCATGTGTTTGCAAAAAAAAGGGAACATGACTAAGAAATGTGGTGCAATATTAACACAGACAGCTTGGGCAATATGTGGTGCAAGATATCACTTCTCATTACTATTGAAATAAAATATACTCTTTGATGTTGCTTGGAGATTGGTAACCTGACATACCATTAGGTTTGTGCAGCTTCCACTTTTCCCACCATTTTTTTCAAGGCACACCAAAGAAGCAACCTCTAGTTTTGAAAAAAGAGTAAATATGCAGTTCCTTGAATGACCACTAGTAGCTGGCTCAAAGAGTGAGTCAATCCCCACAGACACTTATGCTAACGTGCAAATTTACCACACAAATAAACAACCTTGTACATATTGCAATACAATGCAAAACAATATTGCAACCTGGTACAAAAAAAAAGCGGATTTGGTCTCCATAGCTAGATAGCTTCCTATTTTGGGATGGAGGGTGCAACTCAAATATGGATAAATAGGGGCATAAGAAAATTTTAGGCGTCAAACCACTAGCTGTGTGCTATGCATCACTTTAGCTAACCAGCTAACTGGAATCGAAGAAGTTACCACAAGAAATGGAGTTGACATGGGAAAACGTGTAGGGTAGAGATGTTACTATGACACAGAGGCTCCGAAGCCTCGCTTCGAAGCACATGTCGGTTCCCTGAGAGTCGCTCAATTAAAGGCTTGTGCACTCTTCAGTTAATTTTCAAAGATTCAGAGATGTTGATTATGTGTGTAAACATTTTCTCGAACAATGCAGCTGCATGTACATGTTAATTGTGCTGCTTGTGAAGTCGCGATCGAGTTGCTACACAAAAGCACCAATGAGCCCTTGAATGAAGCTTCATGAAATGAGCCTTTTGGTAAAACTATAGGCTGGGAAGCCTCGACACTCAAGTGAGGCTTCATCACTAGTGTAGGGAATAGATGACAGAATTCAATCAAATGGAAGGTATAAATTAACATTAGCCATATTAACATTTTAGCTAGCTTGTGGTAACTTGTTCCAACCCACAGCCAGGTGCTTTTTGTTCCACCCATTTGACCATTCACGGATTATCCAGGGTTTATGCGGAGTCAGCTCCCAGCTCCCAGATCGAGACGACCAGAGCTCCCACGGTTGAGCTTCAAAAACACTCTTCAGAAAAACCTGTGTATGTTGTCATGGACGTTTTGTCCAGTTCTTATACAGTCTATTGGTAAACCTTATAATTACAGTATGCTTCAATCATCTTCATTGTTCACAAAATCAGACAAAGTGGTCAAAAAAAAATCAGATGAAGTGGTTAAAAGGAAATTTTTCTGTTCTGGCAAGGTATGTTTCAGCTCTGACAAGCCCCCTAGTGGACATTTACAGTTCCAGCTGCACACAACATCTGCTGGGTTCTTCAGATACTCCCTCCTGAATGTTAAATTGTTTTCTTATCAGAAAGGTTCAAAATATTTAAGAGGCTAAGTACTTTAAGCTACATTATAAACCCTAGAGTATTTATTTAGGGTTTTTGGGCCATTTGCTCTAAAATTGTCACTGAATGTGGATTTATCTTCAATATATAGGCAGAACTGACTCATTTTGGTTGTGACAATCATCTGAAGTTCCAAGACTCCTTACACAGGTGTAATGTTTGTGTAGTTCTCCCAGACATTGGTATTAATCAACATATTGTGTATTCAATCTCAAATAAAAAAAAAAAGCATTCCTGCATAGTTTTTTTCTTCCTAAAGGAGTTGGGCTTGGAACCTTCTCTGATTGGGAAAAACCCTGTTCACATGGAGACACAAATCAAAGGAGCCTTTGGAGTTTTACATTCCCTTTAATTGTGGTGGTGCTTGGGTCCAATACAAAGTTATGAGGTGAGGATAGTGTTTATTGTGTCGGGTTGCTGCAGGTCGCAGAATGTATCGCTGTATCTTATCACTGGTGCGGGGGCTTTTGAAGTAAGCCTCTTTAAAACGAAGTGATAAAAAAAAGAGAAGATACTCAAGTGTGGCCTGCTCAGTGAAGACGGTGATAAATTACATACTTAAAAAGTTTTCTAGTGGAGAAGCGCTGCGATTTTATCAGTCTGCAGCCTCAAAATGGGGTGTGATTGTTGGATGATGTCAAAGCGCTTTTTCTGGGATTTGCACATATCATGTCTCAAACCCTGGCTGAGCTTCTATTAGCAAGAGCTGTCTGGTTTTAATAGAATGTAAGTGAAGAACGATGTCTGATTTGGTTGAAGAAGAAGAAGAAAAAAAAAAGCAAAGTGTTCCTACCCTTTATTTGTACTGTACATTGTATAGGGAAGGTATTATTGTTTGTTTATTTGTTTGCATGTCCTTTAGTATTCATCTGTATGATTGTTTATGTGTAATATGGAGAACTTTAGGGTACCAGACTGAGTCAAGCCCCCTTTTCCCTTTTCCAGGACAGGAAACAGGGGGGATGGGGGTCTTGGCTGTAACCCCCCTTTCTGGAGCATAAGCAGAGGGGCCCACTCACTAGAGAGGGACAAACCTCTTCTACAATCTATGACCTACTTTCTCAGACAAAGGAGAATATGTGCAACTCCTGTAAATCTCACCCTGTCTCTGACTTTTATTCCTTTGTCTGACTTTTAATGAAAACATCCCTCTTTTTCTTGTTCTTAATTCTAGCAATCTGTGGTTTACTCTCCTAATCTCCGATTCTCAGGTTTCTCTGTGTCTTTGTGTGTTTTGCACTTTTCCCTGTCTCACTGTCATATCCCTCACTCATTACCTTTCTACCCTTCATAGCTCGTAGCGAGCAGATCATCTGGGGAGTTTTTTTATCTGGCCAGTGACAGACTGTAAATCAGCATGATAGCGGTGGCCCAAACCGGCTTCGTCTTTCAGAGGTGATGAACGTGTCAGACTCCTCATTTTCCACCTCATTTTGACCAACCACGTCCTGTTTGCCTTCCTCCGACACCCTGGCGGCTCTGGAAACAAACACGGGGCAAGAAAGAAAGAGCGTCTTGTTTTGCATTGCAGGAATGTAGCAGTGTTACAGGCGACAGAGGGAGGCGGTCGGTGTCCCGAGCGCTTTGCTTCATCATAATGTTTCGCATGCCTCATAATGTTTGTTTGTTTTAGAGCTATTTATTGTTCTAGTCCAGTCGGGACCACTTTTGGTACTTTTTTTTTGGTATTTGGTTTACTTTGGGGCCCGTTTTAATATCAACTACAGTGATTTTTCTCATGGTAGATTACATCAGAAATGAATGGCACTACTATATTTGTTTGCACTAAAAAGCTGGAGAATTAAAGAGTTAATGAAGCCAAGCAGTGACAACTGATACTGTGTTGATGGATGTGCCTGACTAGCACATTTCAGAGGGGTCAAATTATTTGGCGGCATTAAACAAAGAAAACAACTAAGGAGATTTGAAATGACTGGAACTGGTTTCAGAATCCTTCGACACATTGTCAAAACCTGGAAGGATCGTATTGGACCGTTAACAAAATACAGTAATGAATGGGGAGCTCACTTAAACGCTTGGTGAAGTTGCATGGTGAAAGTCAACAGTGATAACCATAGGTATGTTTAATTGTGAAAGTAAGAGCATTTCAATACGCACACAGGACTAAACAGCTGTGTCGCCATAAGAAAAACACTTTTTCGTGAGATTAATCGGATAAAAGGCTTCAGTTGATGCGGGAGCATAAAGAATGGACTTTAGAGCAATGGAAAATGGCATGTGGTTTAATGAGTCCAGACTTGAAGCACATGAAGCGATGCACCCATCATGCATATTGGCCACTTCACAAGCCTCTGGAAGCAGTGTTATGATCTGGGGTGTTTCAGACAGTCAGGTCTAGGCTCAGCAAGGTGATGTGGCAAAAAAATAAACTCAGCTGATGACCTAAATGACAACATTATCACATCCATGGAGTTGATGTCACTTGCATTTTCCAGAACTCGAATTGTGAAAGAGAGTTGGTTCTGGGAGCATGAGGAATCGTTTTTTTGCACATGAACTGGCCTCCACATTGTGCGCTGTAATCAAAGCTAAAGGTGATTGAATGAAATATTAGAGTGTGCTACTTCTTTATTATTATTTTTTCTTTCGGGCCAGGCAGTGTATAATTTCATTGGAACTGATTTCGCACAACATTCGTATTTTTAAATGACACTGATTTGATTGCAACATGTGTTTTCCACATCAAGCTGATAAAATAAATGGATGACTGCAGCATAATAATTAATGATTTCTCCTTGCACTGCACATTTTTGTGTGTTCCCAGCTTCCAAACCATCTGACTCAACTCATCAGCTCTCCTGATGAGGGTAAAATTGTGCGTTAGAGCAGAGGAAACTGAAACAGTGCAGAAAGGATTGTTTCAGGACCAGGATTGGGAAACATTTGTGTATAATTAAAATCGCTCTCATGACCTGGTGGGTTTGAAGTATTAATGTGGCTCCTAGCACAATAGACTATTGAATGGAGAAGACCTGAGTCTCACTACAAAAAACTTAATATTCACTTATCATTGACTTGACCTTTAGAACTTCCTGTCTCAAAGAGTATGACTGCAGATCAATCCCTGCTATCAGTTCACCCAAATGAGGATGGGTTCCCTGGTGAGTCTGGTTCCTCTCAAGGTTTCTTCCTATTACCATCTCGGGGAGTTTTTCCATTGTCACTGTCACCGTCGTCCTCGGCTTGCTCATCAGGGACAGTCTTATCACTTTGATTCATACACATTCACATGTCATACAAACTTAAATAATTCTTTTGATTGTGTAAAGCTTCTTTGCGACAATGTCAATTGTTAAAAGCGCTATACAAATAAAATTGAATTGAATTGAATTGAATTGAATTAATTACTGTATACTGGTCAGTGTGGATCTGGGGGAAATCAAGGGGTGTGAGGTACTAATACACCATGGATAAGACACCAGTGCAACACATTTTAACCTAAGGCCAGTTTAGCTTGGACATACACGTCGTGCATGTTTTTGTGAAATGGAAAGAAAACCAGGGATCCATTCCAACAACATTGGGTTTGAGACCCATTCTGTACCAGTGTCCCACCCTCCAAGATGTACTAATCATCATAATTCTGAACAGGTTAATTTAGCTGTGAGCTTGATTAGCAAAGCTGCCTTCGCATCCTTGTGTGCTCTAGTGTTGTTTAGAAAAGCCAAAGGGAAACTGTTACACTTGGGCATGCTTTCTTTTATCTGTACTCTCAAGTTGGTATTTGGTGGTCTTGAGTTAATAAAATTGTCTATGTTTGCTTGATTTGAGTCCTGTTAGCTGATCAGCTCCGTTTATAGTGAGGTCTAATAGGATTGGAAACTCCTGCTCTCCTCATGTGCTCCGCTGCATCTGCGTGATTACTGAGAAGACTTATTTTCCCATGAGATCAGATGATGGCTTTATTTCCTGGGTCAAGATAAGATAAATACAGATAAATCTCAAGACAGGGAAGGTCTTTTAACCATGCATTAATTGCATTCCAATTTTCTGATGCGTTCATAAGTTCGGTTTTAGTGGTCAATGTCAGCCGTTTCTCTCTTTAAAAAAAGTCTTTATGGAAAAGAAATTATAAGCAATGATTAATGTACTTAGAGTGCTCAGAGGTGAGACGACCTTCCTGCTGAGTAAGGATTAGTCGTGGTAGACACCATACCACGTGCACGTGCAACTGATTTGTTTATAATTGCTTATAATGGAAATAAGATAAATGAAAGCAAATTACAGATAATTATAGGCGAATAAAATGTCATATAGCTCATAAGTTTTTGATAAGCTGTTGCCAGAGGGCTGGAAACACTTTATCTACAGCTGATTTAATGCCTCAAGGTTTCAGCGCACTCTTTCTATCTCCTTTGTCTCTCTTAGGACTATCTGGGGTGCATCATTGACTATGGAGACCTGCCTCTTAAACCAGAGGAGGTGAGCACGCTGTTCTGTAACATAGAGGACATCTATGAGTTCAACAGGTGAGCACTGTTATGTTCTGTTTTCTCTCGCTTTCTCTGTCCCCACTTTTTTTTCTCCCTCTCTGCCCCTCTGTGTTTTGCAGTCATGTCTGGGTCAGAGGTAGTTTTGGTCAGACGCTGCTGCTTGGGTGGTTCTTCTATCTGTTTAGCAGTTGGCCCAGACTGTAGACAATTACAGTGAAAAAGACAATGTCCAGGCTGCAGCCAAGAGGAACGCTGTTTGGCTTTTGAGGCTTTCCAGAAGACTCTCACACTCGGTCTTGATTGCTGTCTTTGCAATGCTCTTAACAAGCCCGGTTCATTACTTTTTTTTTTTTTTTTTTTTTTTTTAACAAGCACAAAAAGGCTGCCATAGTTCAACACATCTTGGTTTCATACAGGGAGCGAAAGGCGCAGAATAAGGTCCAGATGCATTAAATTATATATTTTTTGGCTTTAAAACAATACATATTACAAAAAAAGAATTAATAATAATAATTACTTCATTTTTCATAATTTAATGTATTTTTGGGCTAAAATATATGAACAATCTTGCATGACCCAGTACAGTATCTCAGTCGTTACTGGACAGCTAGTGGCATGATGTATTGTACATGAAGGAATTTACTGCTTATGTATGGCTAAGATGGAACACTACGTGGTTTTTAAAAATAACAAAAGGTCGACAGTAAGGGAGGTTGACATACCAAGTGAAAGTGCTTGATCTTAAAATATTTTAATATAATATAAATCATGCTACCATCTTAATTATATATTTTATGGAAAAAGAACTAAGGTTCTACACCTTACCAAGCCTGTAGAATAATCTAATTGTACTTTAGGTAGATTCTGTCATGCATTTTATTTAATGAATAATTGATTTCTAGACAGGCAACACGGTGGCGTAGTGGTTAGCACTGTCGCCTTGCAACTCCAGGATCCGGGTTCGATTCCTGCATGGAGTTTGCATGTTCTCCCTGTGTTTGGTAGGTTTCCTCTGGGTACTCCAGTTTCCTCGCAAACTTCAAAGACATTTTCAAAGCAGATTTGGCTAACTGATGTTCCCAAATTCCCATAGTGTGTGAATGCACAAGTGAATGTTGACTGGAGGTCCTACTACGGTTGTAAAAATGTGAATAAATGCAATGGTAATCATCCTTGGCCTCCACGGTCCCTAGTTGGACTACAGAGGTTCCTAGATGGATGGATGGATGGATGGAATTTCTAGACAGTGTATGGTAAAACAATTAAAAACAAGTCCATATACGGTACATATTTTTGTTATATTTTCATAAAAAGTGAATTCATTTCTTATTTTAGTATGTACAAAGAAAAACAAACAAGAAAGATAATATGTACTTTCCTTGATTTCTCATTTTCTTTTTTTTTTTTTTTATGAAAATGAATGGACAAAACATACGTTGACTGATTATATTTTTTCATATTTCCTTATAACTCCCGTGATGGTAGTTTTTGTCTCTCAGTAATAATTTTTTAGTCAAACATTTTCTGCACAGCTATCATTTGATGTTAGATCACTTGCGGGTGTTGAAGGCTTCAATATAAACTCGGCTGTTTCCTCACGCCAGTTCCCTTGTCATCAGCTGTTTCCTTGCACCAGTCACCAGCAGTCACATGAATCCGGCTGCCGTCCGACTGGAATTCTTAGGATGTTTGTAATGTCTTTCGAGGAAGCATCTTCATGCCTTTTACTTTTCATCACCCGAAGACCTTTCCTGCTGAGGGCCTGTGTTTTTTTTTCGTTTTCGCATTTCACTCTCTCATGTCCACTCCAGGCCTTTCTCATTACAGGACCTCCTCTGGCATTGCTAAATGATGAAACCTAACATGACGTTTTCCCAGCAGCCCTCATGGGAAATCCATTTTGCTATGCGGTAACAGAAAATCTTAGAAAAATTTTGGATGTATTTCCTTCATGTTATATGGTAATATTTATAAAATGTAGGGTGTCAGAGCCAGGTTTTTTGTTCCTTCCTCAGGCGCTTTCCTGAAATTTGATTTGCGTGTAAGGGGATGAGAGTTAATCACAGTTCCGCTCCAGCCCAGATTTGTTCCTCTTTCTTGTAAATAATTGTTTAGAGTGGAAGATTGACCTTGTTTTTTTTTCCCACAGTTTATATTTTTCTTTCTCCCGTTCTTCTTTGTCTTATCCATTTCATCATCTCATTTCTATGGAATGGGGTCCCTGTTTTCACTCACAGTGCTGTTGTATCTTTTTCTTGGCACCAGTCAGAGCATACAGATGTCATGTTACCTGGAGCCAAAGAAGCCAGACTCTGAGATAGCTCTGTAGGCCTCTGTCATGAATATTCTACACATGGCGTGTTGAAGCATAAAGGCACAGGCTGGGAAGCAGACAGACGGTTATGTCTTCTCACACTCGTTATGTACACCGCCTGGCGGAAGAAAAAAAAGTCATCGTTTCTAAGGTGCCAAATTATTGGGCTGCGTCAAGCACCAAAAACAATTAAGGAGATTCGAAATGACTGGAATTGGGTTCAAAAATATCCAGTACATTATTAAAACATGTGGAACTTGTGGAAGAGATGTGGCCAGAAAAAAATTCATGTAATTCAGGGTAAGAAGGAAGGCACATGAAGAGATGTACCCATCATGTATAGTGTCCACTGTACAAGCCTCTGGAGGCAGTGTTATGATCTGGGGTTGCTTCCATTGCTCAGGTCTAGGCTCAGCAACGATATGTGGCAATAAAATGAAGTCAGCTGACGATCTGAATGTACTGAATAACCAAGTTATCCAATCTATGGACCTTTTTTCTTTCTTGATTGAGCAGGCATATTTCAGGATTCAAAATGTGAAAGCCACCACACTGTGCACCATAACCAAAGCTACAGGCAGTCAATGGAATCTTGGAGTGTGTGACTGTTTTTTTTGGCCAGACAGTGTATTATATATCACTTGTATTATACTCTATCACCCACCTGTTGCCTGATTGGATGTGAGGCATTCCATGAGTGATGATAATAGACCACAACAGCACTGGGATATTTAACAGGTGTTCTAATAACCGTTAAGTGTCAGTCGCCAGCATGGGTAGAGGAGAGAGCAGCCGCCTGCCAAAACCCACATTCAAAACTGGTCATGGAAGCACTTTCAGCAAGAAAACACATCTGATAATGTTTTGTCTTCTTCAACAACACTTTGTCCTTAGTAATTGCTTCTAAATATTTTAACTTGCCGTGATGTTCTGTTTGTGAACTAGCTTCCAACAAAAGGATAACTAACACATGGTATTTGGAACAAGTGATTATACACCTTACACGCACAAGCTCATTATTTAAGGCTGTCTGGGATTCAACCTTGGAACCTGGAAGTTTACCATTATTATACATAGTAGCGGTAAGAATTTAAAACTTCTTTCACCCCTGTTAATTTACACTAATTGTCACTAACTAATCGTCGCCAGTTTCAAAAGTTATGGTTAGTTAGTTGCTGAAGGAGTGCAGAGCAAAGTAACTGGTTAGATAAAGAAATACAGTAAATCATAATTTGTTAATAATAAATGGAGTTACATAAAAGCAATATCACACTCAGGGTTGTGCTGTTGTACTGAATATCGGCATGGCTGTGATGCGGTCGTAGGTACGAGGGTGCAGCTCCAGTACTGAAGCTATTGCAACCGTGCTGATATTCAGTACAACAGCACAATAACTTAAATAACTTGGTTATTTAGTACATTCAGATCGCAGCTGATTTTATTGAAGTGTGTAAGTGTTAGTCTTTCTTGTATATTCATTGAAGCAAGGCTTGTGAATTCACATACTGAACCGATGAACTGATGAAAAGACTTTTTTTTCAGTGCAACATATTTTTAACCTATTCATCAGACATTGGTGGTTCAGCACTTATTGTCCAGCAATGCACCCATCATGCATAGTGGCCACTGTACAAGCCCCTGGAGGCTATGTAATGATCTAGGGTTGCTTTAGTTGATCAGGTCTAGGCTCAGCAACATTATGTGGCAATAAAATGCAATGAACTAGGTGCTGACAGTCTCTTTTCACAACTATTTCCTTAGGAGTTTTACTCCCATGGATTGTTTAGCATTGTATTACTTGTCTGAAGCCAAGATCTTCAATATGCATTTGTAGAGGTGTTGTTCAGCATGATCGAATCTCAAACTCTGATATGCATTACCCATAACCCCAACATTATTATAATTCTAACTCGTTGAATGATTAAACTGTTTGCATGGTTAGTCACTACTTTTCAACCTAGTGAATGAATTAATCATATTAATAACTTTATAAATGAAACATGTTGTCTTTATGTGACTACAAGAGAGAAACACTACTGTATATTGCCAAAAGTATTCGCTCTCCTGCGTTCACATGCATATAAACTTGAGTAACATCCCATAGGGTATATATGTTGGCCCCACCCCCTTTGCATCTATAACAGCTTCAACTCTTCTGAGAGGGCTTTCCACAAGGTTTAGGAGTGTGTTTATGGGACTTTTTGACCATTCTTCCAGAAGTTAGACACTGATGTTGGACGGGAAGGCCTGGCTCGCAGTCTCCACTCTAATTCATCCCAAAGGTGTTCTATCGGTTTGAGGTCAAAGTAGTCAAAAATTCCCGTAACCACACTAATAAAACCTCGTGGAAAGCCTTCTCAGAAGAGTTGAAGCTGAAAAGGGTGAGCCAAAACCAATATTAAACCCTATGGATTAAGAATTGGATGTTGCTCAAGTTCACATGTATGTGAAGGCAGGCGAGCGAATACTTTTGGCAATATAGTGTATGTGGTCCACCAGGGCAAGAGGCCTAACATAGGCATGTAAAACATGGGCCGGCTTCAAAAGCATATTTCTCTGGGAGTCAGAAAGGGGCATTTATTGGAATCATCAGAAAGATTCCTCAGCTATGTGAAATCTAGACCTCTGTGTGACCTCAATCTCCTTTATTCTTTCATCTTTAGAAAAGAGTTCTTGATCTTTTGCATGGTTTGGTATTATGTTTTTTTTTTCCTTTGTTTGAAGTAGGACCCATTTTAAGCCGCATCCTTCGCTTAAGATAGACTTAAACTGAAGATAGGACTTCCCAGACATTTACTGTATACACCAATGTTATTTTATATGATTTAGCAAAAACAGAGAGACACTGCTCGTTCAACCTCAGAAACTTTGATAGATTTCTACACTTTTCTGGTCCAGTGCTTTAGAATCTTGAAATTTTCAGTGTGATTGGATCGCTGCATTTTTGTTCAACTGTGTAAGATGACTTTTCAACACCGAGAACACATTTAAGTTTTTAAAAGTAGAATGTAGTCACTGGTTTAAAAATGTTAGAGTTAAATGTGAAACAGTGGCGGTAAATGATTCATTATTCACAATGTAGTGAGAACACCCTTCTTGTGAAATTCAGCTGTTCCTGGTGCTGTTTACTGATAAAAAAATATGGCAATCTCTAACAAAGCTTGGAGTTTAGCTCGTGAGACTAGGCGTCACTAAAAGAGGCCAAAACAAGAAATGGAGCACTGGTTGAGTGGCTCTGGATGGAATCATGCTTGCAGTGCAACTTAAGGTTTGACAGATTTCTAAAATATATGAGCACAGTGAAAAATGCTTAAATAAAGTAGCTTTTCCCCTCTACATACCACACTAACTGCATTAGCAGACAAATACTGAGGGTGTATGAAAGAAGCCAGATGACAGTAGGCTAAGTTACAGTATAGAATAAGAGGCCAAGAAAGTCTTAAAACAATATAGGAAGAAAGTAAGGTGGAGATGGAAGGAATGAAGACAAGGAAAGGAGGTTTTGCTTTTAAGGTCACTTGCAGGTAACTCCCTTTCCTGATCCTGCTTGACATGACTATAGGAGGAAGAAATAGGGATCATCAGCATCCTTCCTTCCAACACTTCCAGTGTTAAATTCCCCAGGCCACTTCTCTTTCACCACATAAGGATTCCATAACATCACGTCTGGAACACATGTGGTTTCTGCAACCATGATTCATTATACTGCATGCTTTATTAATCACCCGTGACACATTTAAAGATCTGATCAGGACTTGGCCTGCTTTTCCTAATGGTGTTAAGGGTCTAGGTTAGTGTTTTACAATTGACAGGATGGAAAAGTAATAGCAAGCCTATAACAAGCATAACTTATGTCTTTGGCTCAGATGAGCCAACAGTTCTCAAAATTCTCAGCTGATGAGACAGGTTGTTGTTGTTGTTATTTTCATTTTGGCTACCGGAGGTTGAATGAAAGTTGATAGGCCATGCATACTTGCCAGCACCCCCGATTTTTCACTACCCTCTCCCAATTTCTTAACACGTTCAAAATTCTCCTACATTTCTCACAATTTATGACAAAATTTCACACCTTTTCCCACATTTTTTGTTGAAAAATGCTGTTGCCATATACAGCGGTACCTCTTACCCCATTTTACATGTTCCCATAGGGAATAATGTAAATACAAATAATTTATTCCAGCCACCCAAAAATATTACCAGTATTACCAATTTCCAACACTATAATCATATTTTTGCATATAAAAACAATCAAAACACAAGGCATGTAAATGATGTAAAATATAAAATAACCTCACTTAACCTTAATTTATGATTCCTCTTGGCACTGGCTGCTTTAAAAATGAAACTGAAAGTGCCTCTTCTTGCTAGCATTTTTGGGACCCATGGTCACAAAATGCCAAAAAAAAAAAACACAAAAAATATGTAAACTCAACGCAAACAAGTTTTGAACAGCTCCCGGACATATGTGAAACTTTTGTCTGTCTTCGTTCTGTATGCCAAGGTACCACTGTACTTATTATTATTATTTTTTTTTTATTCCTATTAATTATTGTGGGTTAGTTTTTTTTCTTTCTGAGGCATGATCCCCAGAACGTCTCTTTGGTTTTGAAATCCTTCCTATTTTATAGTTCAGGTCAGCAAGTCTGGGCCTATGATCACAATACCATACTTATTTAACCATTTAATATGTGAAGCATCTTTCTTCTGGAAAAAACAAAAGCCCCTACCCCCAAGTTGCGTAAACAATATCGTTCTGTCCTGCCTCTTTATTGTAATCAAGCCTCGAGCATCACAAACCATAAATGGTACTTTGGAAATGCCAGCTCCTTGGTGTGTTTTACAGCACATAGCCAGCATGAATTCCCCTCCACTTTTGTTATAACCAAAGCGAAGCCCACTCACCACAAAGGGCATCTGCAGAACGTGCTCTGTCTTCAGTGGAGGGGGGAAGAGGCCGAAAGCTGGATCGCAGCGGTTTTCCCCGTGAACTTTTCCCCTTAGCCACATGTAGGCGTGATCAGAGAACTTACAGAAAACCAAGTTGTTTTCTTTGGAGCATCGGGGAGGGTTCCCCACAGACTGACCACTGTAGTAGCGTGAGGCCTTTTTAGTGATGATAGTTCAAAGTTTGCTGATGAATTGAATGAAGTCCAACGTGTTCAGTCAGTTAAATTTTCACCCAGTTCTTTTTAGATCTTTTAGGGGAAACCTGACGCCAAAACCTCTGGAGACCAAATGAAAAATCCTTTTTTTTCCCCCGTTTCATGGTAAAAAAAATAAAAAACTTTAAATGCCTCTACTCCTCTTCTGTCTCACCAATGATGCTGTCCAAGATAATCCATGCCTGCTGCTTTTGATTCATGCAGTCACTATAAGGAGGGCTCCTTTGCTTTCTCTCTCTGCTCACTGGCATTTAAAAGATATAAATCATGTGTACCGTATTCTCAGGAAGCATATTTATCTATGTATATGTCGTGATAACACTTTAGATATCTTAGTTAAGTAGAAAAATGTGAGCTGGCAGCACACACATGGCATGCACATATTCAGAATTTTTCAGCATTCAGGTCCAGGGGTCCGGTAACAGAAAATCTGAGGATGTGGGTTCGATGTCTGTATGGTTTGCTCTGGGGATCTGGGGGAAACAGGTTGGGGGTTGGTATCAGAGCCAAAATAAGATGTATTCCATCTGTGTTCTCTTAAGCGATAGTGGAAAAGAAACAAATGAATTCTATGTGGAAATGGAGACAGGGATCAGGGTTTACTGTAGCCAGGATCGTCCCCTTGAAAACACCAGTCCCAGATGTCTCCATAGAAGGATAATTACACTTCTCAAACAAAAAACAGTCCTAAATCTTAAAAAAAAAAAGTAAAAAAAAAAAAAAAAAAAAAAAAATATATATATATATATAAGAAATGAATGGGCATCCATGTTGTATGATGTGACACTGCATATATTTTAATTATTTCTCGTGCACGTCTTTACTTCTGAGATATATTCGCGAGGATATGATATCAAGCAGTTTTCATTTTGTGAACCACATCGAGATGTGACTAAAATATTTACTCTATCAACAGTGAGCTTTTGGAAGATCTGGAGCGCAGCCCCCATGCAGCAGCTATAGCCGAATGCTTTGTGGAAAGGGTAAGTCGTTAAAAAAAAAGTAAAAGTCATGAACTTTTAAATGATATCATTAGTTCAGAGTTATTAGCATATAAAGCTGTAACCTGTCACATAATTCATGGCTCCGACAAACAACAAAGGAAAAATAAATTTTGTTTTTTCTTGCTTTATTTCAATCCCACAACAAAGGAATAAATAAAGTCTATGATTTAAATTGTCTTAAAATCTTTTATGTTTCCCGTTGGGTTGGCGAAATTGCCTGTTCGAATGCGACTTTTGTTAAACTTGTTAAAACAGCTGTGTCAAAGTGCCATATGCCTGGCAGAGTTGCAGAGGCGCAACAGAGGAATATTGTCTATGAAGTATGTGTGTGAAAGACAGATGGGCTTTGTGAATGAATCCCAAACATATCAGCAAACTGTGCTGACCTTTGAACATGTGCATGTGTGTCAGCTGAGGGGGCTTGCAGTCACTTTCCAACATGTTTGCCGACACCCAGCGCATTACAATGACAGGCTAATGACCAGGCCTGGGTGGCATGAAAGTGCAGACAATGCCATCTTTGTTTTTTTGTGAGGGTGTGAATTGAATGTCACTGATCCTTTTTACAATGTTGTTCTAAAAATCTTAGAACAAAACTTCAGTTTTATGTGCATATGAACTTGAGTAACATCCAATCCGATTCCTAATCCATAGGGTTTAATATGATGTCGGCCCACTCTTTGCACCGAGAACAGCTTTAACTCTTCTGGGAAGGCTTTCCACAAGGTTTAGAAGTCTGTTTATGGAATTTTTTAACTATTCTTCCAGAAGCGCATTTGTGAAGTCACAGACACTGACGTTGAACGAGAAGGCGTGGCTCGCAGTCTCTGCTTTAATTCATCTCAAAGGTGTTCTATCAGGTTGAGGTCAGGACTCTGTGCAGGCCAGTCAAGTTCTTCCACACCAAACTCGCTCATCCATGTCTTTACGGACCTGGCTTTGTGCACTGGTGCGCAGTCATGTTGGAACAGGAAGGTGCCATCCACATGAAGAGGCCATCCAAAAACTGTTGCCACAAAGTTAAGAGCATGAAATTGTCCAAAATGTTTTTTTATACTGAAGCATTAAGAGTTCCTTTCGCTGGTGCCGAGCCCAACTCCTGAAAGACATCCCCACATCATAATCCCCCCTCCACCAAACTTTACACTTGGCAAGATGAAGTCAGACAAGTATCGTTCTCCTGGCAATCGCCAAACCCAGACTCATCGTTTGGATTGCCAGACAGAGAAGCGTGATTTGTCACTCCAGAGAACCTGTCTCCACTGCTCTAGAGTCCAGTGTCGGCGGGCTTTACACCACTACATCCAATGTTTTGCATCTTGCACTATACGCACTGTTCTTGGGCTAATCTGAAGGCCACATGAAGTTTGGAGGTCTGTAGCTATTGACTCTGCAGAAAGGCTGTGTCCAAACTGTTCCCACAAAGTTGGGAGCATGAAAATGTCAAAAATGTCTTAATATGCTGCAGCATTAAGAGTTCCTTTCACTGAAAATAAGGGGCCGAGCTCAACTCCTGAAAAAACAACCCCACACCAGTTCCAACATGACTGCGCACCAGTGCACAAAGCAAGGTCCATTATATTAAAACCTATGGATTAAGAATTGGATGTTACTCAAGGTCATCTGCATGTGAAGACCACATTCCTTCTTAATTCTTTGGATCCAGTAGTTTAACTTTAGTTTTTTAGTTCTTTAGTTTCTTCTAACCTCCCAAAAACATGCCCATAGTTGCATTGGCTGAACTAAACTTCCATTAGGTATGAATGTGTATATGCATGTATGCAATGCTGTTCCTAGAACAGCCTCTGACCACTGTAAAGCAGTTACTGAAGAGAAATCAATTAAGCACTTTAGGACCGATTAGCTTTTAAAATCGTTTATTTTAAGTTCTTTTATCTGGAATAATGTGGCCTTATCTTTGGATCTCAGCGAAAAAAGAAAATATCAGGCACCAGTAGTTTTCCGAAACAAAGAAGTGACATCAGGCTCCAAATGAAGCACAAATCAGACAAGTTTTCATGTTTGTACAGAAGCCAACGAGTTCCAAGTTGCAAAACACTGTATCCAAAGCAAATTAAGGACATCACGTAATCATGATCTGATGATGAAAATAGTAGTGCATGTGAGTGAGTAGGAGTGGGTTACATTTTAAAACATCGTTCCAAACCATTGAATGCGTGATTGTGGGTTTGTGTCCTAAATGGATCATAAGAACTGCAGCAGAAGAACCACAACATTATGATAATTGCAGAACCCTTTAAGTTGCTATAATGACTCCCATATTTTCTCCAACAATCTGAAAAACCTGCTGTGTTGTGTATGGTTCAATGAATTACGAGTAGTTTTATATTGAAATGCATGGAGTCTGTATTATTGATATTAAAATAGTTTGACAGTTGTGCATATAATTGTGTAATAAATGGTCTTGTTGTTTCTCCCTGGTTTAGAGTGAAGCCTTTGACATTTATACCATTTACTGCATGAACTATCCCAAGTAAGTTATTTACAGATTTCTTTTTTTTTGTGCTTTTAGATGTCGAACATAAAGTGATTTAAGGTGCTTAACTTTTATGTAGATGTATACTCATACTAGGTCAGAGTAGTGTAGTATGAGTGAGAGGAATGCAGGTCTGGACCGGTTGATGCGTTCTGGAACATAAGTCCTGTAGTTGATGGACTGGAACAGGATAATTTTTATTTTGTGACCCAGATTGTCTGGTATAAACAGGCTAGCACTATTTCCCCAAAATTCCTTTGGAAGAGAAACTAAATGTTAATAGTCTAAGCAAATGTTATGCAGTATCACTTTAATCACAAATAGACATCGCTGTGTTTAATAGTTTGTTCCGTATCATTCGACCTCAACACATTGTTGAATACTACTGTAGATTGTAGCTTTCTCTTTCTCTCGTCTAACATCACAACTGCCCATCACTGCTAGTGACAGTTTTCATATGAATGGATTGCATTGCATGACGGTTTTGTTTCCATTTCTCCTCCTTTATTCCCATGGGCCATAAAATGCCTCAGCAGCAGATGTTCCACACAAACTGATTCATGACCGCAGTCATATTTACTCGCTTATATAGACAACACAACCAAATAACACTGGCTCCACAGCACTCTTTTCATTCTGCTATTATGTGAATGTGAATCTGAACCGTATGACCCCCACTAGGCCTCGAGGACCAGCAGTATTTTTTATTTTTTTTTCCTGATGCAGTTTGCAGACAACTTAGCGGCCGCATTTTGAGACGTTGGGTGTTTTCATAAACAGCTTGGGTTTATCATAAGGGAGCTTTACAGAGCCATCGGCTGAATCCATTAACATGATGACATGCGAGGCCTGCCAGGCAGTGCTGCTTATCTTATGTCTCCCAGTAGACCACCCTGACCATGACATGTCTACCTACCTTCTTCCTAATCACCAGCTCAGTGGCCGTCCTCAGGGAATGCATGAAGAATGAAAGTCTGGTGCGCTTCTTCCAGGAAAGGCAGGCCACTCTCTGTCACTCATTGCCCCTCGAGGCCTACCTTCTAAAACCTGTGCAGAGGATCTTGAAGTACCACCTCTTGCTGCAAGTAAGTATATGGAACCGCATGGGAACCGTTTAACACGTGGAGTTTGGGTGTTAAGATCTGGATCTAAGATTAAAACAAATTGCATTGCTTTTTTTTAAAGTAGTTTCTGTGAAAGAGGCTTTCTTAAATGCTATCTGGAAAAGTTATGAAGAAGCAAGAACCAGAATTATGTGTTGTAAAGCAAGTGTCTGGATTGAGCAGTTTCAGGACTGTGGTCAATGTCTCCCCCTTCTGCCAGGAGCTGTCCAAGCACTTTGACAAGAGCGATTCAGGATATGAAGTGGTGGAGGATGCTATCATCACCATGACGGCTGTGGCCTGGTACATTAATGACATGAAGCGTAAACAGGAACATGCAGTACGGCTCCAGGTGCAAGCAGAAATATTTTGTTTGTTTTCTTTCAGTGCAAGAAATTCAAATTGTTTACAAATTAGAAGACATTACAAAAAAATGTTTGGTCTGGGAATATTTTTTCCATCAGTGTTGTTGTTTTTTTCATGTTAGGAACTCAGTCTCAGAGGATGCAGTTAAGATTATTAATAAGTTATTAAAATACAATTCAAATGAGATGTTACCCGAACAGGGAGGGGTAATCCAAAATCAAATTCCGAGAAATAGGTGAGAGTCGGGTGATTTACAACGGGCGTGACCTAGATCAGACTAAACACGAGAACGCAAACAAACAGGATCAAAATCCGAAAAGTCACATCGTTTTTAAAGGCTTGTTAACAACACTGAAACTAGTCTCAGAGAGCGTATTCTTCGCAAAGACAGTGTGTACGTGAGTCTCTTTTATCTGGACCTGTGATTAGTCTCTGGGAGTTATAGATTAGTCTCTGGGAGTTATAAATCTTAGTTGCTGTACAGGGTGATTCACTCGAAAGAGGCCCAGAATATTCTGTAATAACTCTCTTTATGATGAAGCAATCTAAACCGAGAAAAAATACACTTCATATGTTGACGTATGTGTAATCAATTGCATTACGGATTTGCGTGAAGAAGTTGCACGCCACTGATTGCGTCCGGTGTATTTTCGGACAGCTCCACCATGAGAAGGGATCAATGATCCCGTCGTTTCTCTTTGAGAAACACCATTTATCTTCCTAAATTAAATCTTACAGTCCAACGCTTAAACGATTTGGTGACTTAATAGATTCAAAATATGAAGACGCTCTGCTCATTGCTGTACACCATCATCCTGATGAGAAGTCCAGTGACTGAGTGAAGGGGTACGGTGTTAAAAGGTGCAATGGCTGTCTGGCACCTACCTTTGGGCCCTCTTTCTGGTTCTGATATAAAAATAAATAAATAATTAAAATACATAAAAACAAAAACACGCTAAAACGAGTCGAAAGAAGCTAGAGAACGGTGGCATTAAACATGCACGGTAAGATAGAACAGAAATCGGACTTACCCTTTGCAGTCTCTGATTATCTGTCCTTTTTGTGAAGCAGATGACAGACAGTGAAAACCTTCACATACTGTAGCCTAAGAATACACAACTACATACCGAAACTCAAAGAAAAAAGAAACACATAACACGAATTCTTTCCTCTGAAAGACAGGCTTTTATCTCTGAAATCTGACCTTCTGTAAAGAATACATTGAAATAAAAAATGTTTACAAATCATCTGCTCCAAACGTGAGAGCACGCTTTTCTGGTGCTCTAACTCTATTTCTTTTTCACTTATAGATGGCACGTACTATCTTGTTTTGGCCAATTTAATATGAGGATTATCTAATAATCTAAAATTCCTAACATGAAAGTGAAATCTAACAAAAACTGCCATCTTCCGACAGGAGATTGAGAGTCTCTTGCTAAACTGGACCGGTCCCGATCTCAATGGCTTTGGAGAGCTGGTTCTTGAAGGTTCCTTCCGGGTCCAGAGGGTTAAAAAGGAGAGGGCCTTCTTCCTCTTTGATAAAATGCTGCTTATTGCCAAAAAGAGGATGGAACATTTCATCTACAGCACGCATATTTTTGTGAGTCATCAGTCTTACAAAACCCTTTTTAAACCTGTTGGTATGATGCAATGTTTGGATCAGTCTGTATATGAATAGCTGTGAAGGTTTTGATATATCACAAGATGTTAATGTCTAACCTCTTTTGGAATTTCCAAGTGTTGTAACTTGCTCCTGGTGGAGAACATGAAGGATCCTCTCTGTTTCAAGGTGTCTGATCAGACAATCCCGAAACAGCAGCATGTTGTTCAGGTGAGAACTGGAAGATATGAATGATTTACACTATGTACAGGATATATTTAAATTCCACCTTATTATCACACACACACACACACACACACACACACACACACACACAGAGTAATTTGTCATCCTGTCCATTAGACAATATGACAACATATCTAAACATGTACATTTTAAGTGTACAGCAGTGACGCATAAATGCCATGGTGCATTGTCCATTGGTGCACAAACCAAATGTATGTTGAAAGTCGAGCTTGCAATGAACACCAGCATCCAGAGTGGCCCATTTTTGTAAATAAGCTTGGACATACCTGTGCTAGACGATGATTAATGCGTGTTGTTAGACTGTATGCGCAAGTCCTTTAAGCCATAACTGCTTAGTTGTATCCTGTATCATATATAAGTCTCTTTGGATAAAAGTGTCCGCCACATGACCTAAATGTAAAAGGTAAATATAGTACGAGCGCCAGTATTAGGATTATCTGGATAAAATTATATTCTCTAGCCAAAGGCTCTACATATAGAGAGCTATTCTACCTTCTTGCATATCTACCCTAGTTATGCATCAATCAGGGAGAACATTAAAACCTTGGGTGCCCATGATCCTGTCATCAGTTTACCGGTGTTTAAATGATGATCAAAGTTGTTGAGTTCACCTGTCAGTGGTCAAACCGTTCTGGCTGATTGGTGTATATCTTGTTCTTATTTTTTTTAATATTGATCTGCACATTTTGTACTTTCTGCTTTTACTAGGCTAAAAATCAGGAGGAAAAGCGATTGTGGCTACACTACCTCAAGAGGCTTATATTGGAAAACCATCCTGCGTCTCTCCCCCAGAAGGTAACATATAGACATGTAGCATTCCATAGCATGTAATTTCAATACATATCAGAATTTGTATAACGAATAATACAATAATACTGGGATGTTTTGTTGCTTTTAAATCACAGCAATGTACCAACATTTACACATTTGCACAGTATTTATTAATAGACGGATTGCATACTTTACTGTTAGCAAGTTACATATTTTCTCTGTTAATAGTTACAGTCATTGATACGGAACTTAAACAAGTTTCAGATAAAATAATTGTTCTTTCATCAGACTAAGCCAAAAATAACAGTACCACAAAGCACCAGTGAAAGGTCTCTACCAGTAAATCTTAAATAAATGTTCTTACATTTTAATGTATCGTAGCAATGTTGTTGTTAGTCGTTCGAGGGGTCGCCACAGCGGACCATCTGATCCGCACAACAACTTGGCACAGGTTTTACGCTGGATTCTCTTCCTGAAACTACCCTCCCATTTTATCCAGGCTTGGGACCGGCACTGTATCCAGTGGCTGGGGTTTGGGCATTGGGTGGGAATCGAACCCAGGCCTTTTGCATGGCAGGCGAGAGTCACCAATGCCCCTTTATGTATCAACTCAAATGTATCAAGTGTTACTGGTGTTAAAAGTAACTGGGACTGATAAAGCATTATAAAATGATTCAAACATTAACTTTGTACAGAGCTTTTGTGTGATATGCAATAGTTTCTAAGTATTTTAATAACTAACCTACATTCTAATATTTTGTTCTTACAGGCAAGGCAGGTCCTTGGCGATAATTTCTGTCAATGTGAGTAATGCAGATGTGCTTGGCTAGATCTTCATTTGCATATCGTGTAAACCAGAAAAATGAAAGGCACAAGCATGCCTAAACTAAGCTTATAAATCCAGGCGCTCAGGGTTTGCCCATTTCATGCACTTGACTAAATAAAGTTATAAATGAGTTCATAACTTTACTAATGAGTATTTTCTATGCTTGACATTCAGCTCCTCAGTTTGAGCATGAACCAACCCGAAAGCCCGTTCCTTCACCTCGTTTAGATGACACCCATGGTTTTCACAGAGGAAGAAGACAATCAGGTTTGAAAGCATAGTGGTTACTGTATTACTATAATTATTAAGGGGTTGAAGATGGTAAACCATACAAGTATGAATAGCTTCAAATGGAAGGCAGGAAGGGTGGGCGTTTTACAGAAGATTTCTTGTCTTGGGAACTGCAGGCTTTCATGTGCACGTGAGAAATTGAAGGTAATTCCCTTGTACTGTTATTTTGCTTATGCTTTTTCTTAGAACCTCCTGAATTTATCTACACCCCCGAGAAAGCCAAGAAAAGCCTTCCATTGCTACTGGAAGGAAACCTGCCATATCGGCGAGGGCGCAGACAATCAGGTTAATCTTAAGTAACAACATTCATCTATTCCCCGTAGTTAACTGTGAGACGACAAATAGATAATTACTTTACGTCTTATCTTACTAGCTCCTGCCAAAGACATAGAAGCAGCAATCCAACAAAGTGGTGAGTCAGTTCCCCATAATAAACGGCATATAAAATTATTGTGTAACTACTACAACATATAGAGTATATTTTTCTTACTTCTGACATAGCATTTAATCCAAATATGATTTTGTTTGTTTCCCATTTTTCTCTTTTCTTTTTATTTTGAACAATAGCCTCTTTGAAGGTGAGACCAGTCTGAAGTTCTTTAATATTTTAATGTGCATTTAAATGTGCAAAATATAAAAACAAAAAAAAAGGATTAGGTTGTATCCTGATAGCTCTTCTTAATTATAACTGTATGTGTGGGTTTTTTTTAGGCCGGCAGTGAAAGTGAGCTCTACACACAGATTGAGAGCTTAGCCTCCTCAGGGAGTGCCAGTACTCTTGCATCATCAGTCATTGAGGTTGGTTCAAGCCAGGATAATTTGGGTGTTGGTCAGGATGAAGATGAGGACATGTCACCTCTCCCTACACCTCCAACGCTGTCCATTACTGAAGAAATCATGCAGTTTATCAATGAGAGCCGTGCACGAGAAGGCATGCCGGAGCTGTCTTCTAGTGTGGTAAGAAATGGACTAAGAAATATTACTGCTTTTATATATATATATATACAGCCTATTCGTTCAGAAATTTCTTTCTGTGTCTTACCCTCTTGCTTGAGGGTGTCAATGATGGCCTTCTGGACAGCAGTC
>JAOTRS010000048.1:12486264-12496708 GCA_028565755.1 Dinotopterus cunningtoni | reverse complement strand
GAGTTCTTTTTTTTTTCATATATATATATATATATATATATATCCGTGAATAAAAAAAATATATATATAAAAAAAAGTAAATTGTAGTGCAAATTATGCAATTTCACGCATCCTAAAGCTTTTCTGCTTCTCTTGGTTTGTCTGCGCAACATTGTCCGAAGAAAAAGTAGTCCTTTCATATGAGCAGCATCAATAAATATTAAATATGTCAAAGTAAGATATTGTCTCTTCAAATGTCTTTTTTAAGGCATGTAAACGTGTTCAGGCGAAGCCTGAGGACGATTGAGGTGATCCAATACTGTTAAACCTGATAGAGAGAGAAGGAAAGAGAGAGAGAGAAACCAAATGTTAGTCTTTTTAAAGCAGATAAAAAGTCTAAGCAAAGCTCAATAAAATGTTTGATGAAAATCTATTTTTTTGCAGAATGATGCTTACCTCAGTAGCAAAAATACGCTGTTCAATTTGTTCAGGAATGATATATATGGGATGATATAAATCTCCTTTAGGGAAGCTCAAAGGCGGAACTAATAGAGAGGAGTCTGTGTTTTTCCTGAAGAGAAGACAAACAAAACTGGTTAGACCAAATTCAGTTTTGCCTAGTTATGCAAGCAAAGAGATAAAAACTGAAAGAAAGAGAGGCACTTACAGGTCTAGCTTGTCCTTTGTATTTTTCTCGTCTTTGGCTAGATTGTAGTCGAGCATCTTTTGCTTGTTGTTGGCCTTGTCGTTACAAAGTGTATCCAGCATACTGGAGTTGAGTTCTGCATCCTTGTTGGACACTTTAAACGGACCACCGGGGATGAGGAATGCTTCTTTCTCCTTGTAGCTGGACTGAGTTTTGGAGATCGTAGAGTTGCGATTGTTGATGATGTCCAGGTCGTTTCGCACAGAGGAGAACATGGATTTTTTGCCGCGTCTCAATTGCTTGATGAGGATGATGGCAGCGCACAGCAGAAGGGTCAGTGTGATAAGGCCTAGAGCAAAGGAAACTGCCAGGGCCGCAGGGAATGGAGATACAGTTACAGGCTTCGTGGTTGGCTGGCTGTACTCACAGCGCAAACCCATGAATCCTGGCGGGCACTGGCACACGGGCCCACTGAAGTGAGTGTAGCATGTGCCACCGTTTTTGCACGGCAGGAGGTTGCAGGCTTCAGCACGCACATTGCAATCCTTGCCTGTGAAGCCCAACGTGCACTTGCAAGTGTAGTCGTTAATGCCATCCACGCAGGTGCCCGCGTTGTGACACGGGTTACGGGCGCACTCGTCGATGTTGATTTCACAACGCTGCCCTTTGAAGCCAGGGCGGCATCGGCACACCAGGCTGTGGCCCAGGTCCAGACAGTAGCCTCCTTTTAAAAAGAAACAGCAGAAAGGGAAGTTTAAACATTGAAACATTACAGTAAACAACACTGTTTGGTGTAAATCAAAGCGTAGGTACTTGACTTGATTTTGATTAGTGTAGCTTATTTATAGAAAATATGACCAGCAGACTGGCAATGCTTAATGAGCACACATGGGAAAAGTATGTTCAATTTATTTCGCAATAGGACTCCTGTATTTTTTCATTATGGCAGGTTTATCTTTCACGCTATATCAGTATGTGAGACAAACTGGCGTCTCTTCTATCCTGCTCATGCAGCAATCTTGATGGTGTTGGCAGTCATGCTAAATGGATGCACCTCAAGCTTTGTACATAGTGGACTGCCGCAGGCAGAATGTGATGACAGCTAAGAAATACCACAGCAGCAGAACTGCTTGAATTTTTCTGATAAGAGCTTCATAGAAACCCGGTTTGACATGTTTGTTTTGCTGTGTTGTTAAAGGCTGCTGTACCTACCGTTGGCACAGGGGTCACTACTGCAACGGTCTATTTTCTTCTCGCAGTTGGAGCCCATATAACCAGGCGGGCAGCGGCAGGAGTAACTCCCAGTCGTTTTCTCCACACAGGTTCCGCCATTGAAGCACGGTCCGTCCGCACACGTCATTGCGCTGACCTCACAGTTCTTTCCGTAAAAGCCCTGGGGGCACGTGCATGAGTAGTCATTCTCCAGCTCCTACAACAAAAAGAAGAGGGAAAACCATAAGTATGCTGTCTTGAAGTCCAATAACGAGGCATAAGGTATATTAAGATAAGCATAAGATAATATAGTTCTAGGCTCAAATCTCAGCACTTACATTACAGCTGCCTCCATTCTTGCATGGATTGCTGTTGCACACGTTGGTCTTGTTCTCGCAGTTGATGCCAGTGAAGCCGGGCTTGCAGGTACAAGTGTAGCTCCCCTGGCCTGTGTTTGTGCATTTGGCATCATTCTTGCAGGGTTTATGATTGGTGCAGAAGTTAAGGTCTTCGTTGCAAAACAGGCCGCCCCAGCCTTCCTTACAGTTGCACTGAAACGGTTCTTTGCATGTTCCGTGCAGGCAGCCAGGGTGGCGCACGCACTCATCGCAGAGGGGGCCCTGCCACCCGAGGCGACACGTGCACTCACCAGGGGTATCACAATGACCATGGACTTCACTGCAGCCAGGAGAGCAGATGGCTGTTAGAAACGAGAGGCAAAGAAAAGGTCGAAATTAGAATGAGCGTTCCTCTTGCACTAAAACACACACACACTCTCACCCCCCCATACCTTATCAAGGGCTTGGACACGTCAAGTATTTGTTAAGTACTAAACTAAGCAGCTGGGATGCAGACAAAAGAAACACATGCTGTCTTTTTCACACAATGCAGAGCGCATTTCGTTAAACCTTTCCTTAGTCTTTAGTCTTTATTGTTAGAGGAACAGAGAGATTAAAGTTAAGATTTTTCCCCTCACATACACATCTATTTTTCAGATTTTTTTTTTCTTTTTCAGATTATGCATGCCATTGGCACAAGAGGAAAAAAAATCATTCTCATGACTGGATCAGGAAGCTGTTGCAATATTGGGATGGAAGGGCAGTTATATGCGCAACACCAGATGTGTTAACGGTTTCTCTGGAGTTCCTCATAAGCAATAAAAAAGAAACGACTCTCTAGAACTGTGTGCATTCTAGAACTGTTTCGACCTTTAAAAATAACAGTTTTAGAATTTCAGTGTGTGCACTGAGAATTAGAGATAGATGTCATGTGGCTACAGAGAAACCATGGAGATGGCTTTGTTTTGTTATGATGATGAGTGCAAATTCTGGGATAGTTTCAGAGATAACAGCACACCCTGTATTGCAAATATTAACATTATAAACAGCAATAAGCTAGTGTTGGGCTACTATACAGGATAACACACACACACACACACACACATCCCACAGAGGAAGAGAGGGAGATTAGAAAAGCGGAAGCCTTTCTTTTTCAGTGGAAATGTAAACAGAAACTCGCATAACACAAAAAAGCCACTTACGCTCTCGGCAGTATTCGCCTTTCCATCCGGATAAACACATCCTCTGTCCCGATGAGTCACAGGTGTAGTGGCCCAGGGCGTCGTCCCGCGGGCGGCAGTAGTCCGAGCAGCTCTCTCCGTAGTAAAACTCGTCGCACATGACGTGATAAGAGTAGCGCAGTTGATTCTGTTCTCCGAGCTGCTTGTTCTGCAGCGCGTTCTCTCCAGCGGTCATCTTTCCGCTAGTAGCCACGAAGCCGATCCGGTTGTCCGGGTTATCTACACAACACCCCAAAGAGACAGTGTGCTTGGTTATTCACTTATTCACCAAAACCTGGTGTTAAAGGTGTTCGTGTGAAGAGAGTAAAGGAGCAGGGGTTTACCTGTGGACAGCACTGAGCCGGACTCTGCATTCCACGCTTCGATGGTCAACGAAAATGTTCCCTGTGACAGAAAAACATAAGACATCCATAAATCCAAAAGTACATGAACAGCAGGAGTTAATCATTAGAGGGAGTGAAAAAAAGTGGGTGAGATGAGTGTGTGTGTGTGTGTGTGTGTAAAGAAATGCAGTCATGTAGAGAATGTTTTGTAAATAAAATCACATTTTGCCTTTAGGGACACCCTGTATCCATCTATTTTTTTTTTTTTTTTTTCAGCAGGATGCATTCAGAAGGAGGAAATAGATTATGCATCGTCTAATTCTTGGTGGTTGGAAACTCACCGGCCATTTGAAGCTGAAGGGCAGTTTGATGGGCGCGCTGCTGGCGATGGAGCTGGGATCGGCGCTGAAGATGTCCGTCAGTCCGGTTCCGTACAAACACGGAGGTTCGGGCCCTACCATATCGTGCGAGTGTTTGAGACACACACGGAAGAAGATGTGGCATTCCTGGGAGTTCTTACACACACCGCCAGGGCTGGTGAACGAATGCACTTTCAGCTCGAACACACCGGCCGAATCGACCTGAGGAACAGGACACGAGCGTAAATACATGCGCGCGCTGGGGCAACACTCGGAAGCTTTCCTCCAGGAAGAGCCACAGAGAGAGAGAGAGAGAGAGAGAGAGAGAGAGAGACTAAGACTACTCACCAGCTGGGATGCTAGTAAAATAAAAAGGCACGTCGATAACAAGTTAGACATTTTCCTCATGGTCTGCCTGGGCAGCAGACAGACAGGACTTGCAGAAGGTATCCGATACAAATTTCCTGATCCCTGGTTTTCAACTATAATAAAGCTAACAACCAAAAAAAAAACGTACAGCCGTATAGAACAATAAAAGAGAAGTAAACAAATAACCTGCTACTAAAAGTTGCAAGGAGCTTAAAACCTAACCTTAACTAAACCGACCTATGCGTTAGCTCCACTGCGCTCTTTCAACCTGTGCGTTTTCAGTTTGGTGCGACAGGCTGCAGAACACAGGGCTTTAAATACCCGTGGCGGGGGCGGAGCATATGCAAATGAGCCTGTTGTTCAAAAAATGAAGGGGTTGTTAGGTTGACCTGGGACAAATAAATAGGTACACACAACAGGGAAATACATCAGATCCGTTTAGGATGGACCGTCTGTAAAGCCATGGAGACAGAAAAAAAGTTAATCCTGTGAATTAATAAATTAGTTTTATTAATTATTGAGCTGACCATGGAGACATAGATAAAGTGTTATAAATATTTCCATACTGTTCTGAATTTTAAGACTTAATAGTGATGTGCAATTTTATATCTGGGGTAAAACATTCAGCCTGGATTTGGAAGTGCACTTTAATATTTATTTCTTTTTTTTTTCCCCTTTTCTTTTATATGCATGTTTTTTTCAGTACTTTTCCTCTTTGGGGGAGGGTTGCACAAGTTGTTCGCACTCACCCCTTTTTAATTCAGCCCGACGTGTGTCGTTGTTCCGACGCGTGTGAGTCGTTAAGCCCGGGCGCGCTTGAGATCCGGGGGCCGCTTTTGTTCTCTTGGCTTCTCTCGTGAGCCTCGGGGGGTTGAAAATTACACATAATTGCTTTCGTGAATTGTGTGTGTAAAAGTGTGTGTGTGTGTGTGTGTGCGTGCGTGCGCGGGGGGGGCTTACTGTGCTGACCACAGCTGTATGCTAAAGCAGCACCTGGCGGGACTGAGACCCGCACGCGCCACATCGTCACCGTAATGAACACCTTCTTATTAATGAGTCTGAGAGATAGATAGAGAGAGAGAGATTAACGCGCGTCTCTGGATGTGGACGGGGGTCATTACACCACTCTAACCACCCGAGGTTGACCTTAAGGTTGTCCACTATTGATATAAAATCAGCAAAATAATCAGGTTGGAGAAAGGCGCCCGACATATCTCTCCCTCTCTCCTTCTCTGTGTGTGTGTGTGTGTGTGTGTGTTGCGCGCAACAGCCCACATCTGCCATATGCCGCCCTCACAGACCGTTGCACTCGATTACGATACAGGTAAACAGAGCTGTTTTTTTCTGTCTGTTTTTTTTATTCTTGCGCAATCCTCAAGTTCATTTTCTCCAGCATCTGGGTTGAATATTCGCGTCTAAGGATTAGGTTAAGGATAGTTTATGTATATAACTGTGCATTCCAACATATACAGAGAAGTCATTTCGCGGTTAAATTAAACATGATTGAGTCTGAACAAAGAAGGACAATAACAAGCTGCTTTCCAAACTGTTGCTTCTCTTCTCTTTTTTTTTCTCTTTGTGCCTCTTGTTATGCTAATGAGCGCAACGCGTGCCTCCGCTGCATGGCACGCTTCGCCTCCATCACAAGGGGCGGGGTTTATTCATTAATAGACAATTAATTATATACAGTGTATAATGACAAACTTTGTTTTCAGACTTTTGGCACAAAAATAGGAATTTGATTTACTAATACATGTCATAACAGTTACAAAATATTGATATGAAGCTCCATGTCTTGTTTAACATGCATTTATACTAACCTTTAAAATGTTTCCTGAAGTGATTATTTGCATTTTTTTTTCAAAATGTGCATGGCTTTTAGTATTGTAAGTATTGTTGAGGATTAATGTATATATTTTATGTAAAGTGCAAATAAATGAATAAATGAAGCGAGTGATCACCATATTTCATACTGCTGTATTGTGTGAGTTATATTTTGATTAAAAGGAGCTATTTTTCAGAATCTTTGTTTTTCAACTCTCAGGCGTGATTCCTTTGATAAACTGCATGATCCCTATAATCCTGTGACTAAATACACTTTTTGAAATGTTAAAATTTAAACCTTTAGCATACAAGATTTTTACAAAAAAGATTTTCATTTTTATTTATTTGTTTATTTTTTATTATTATTATTGTTGTTGTTAAATAAAAAAGCTCTATATCGAGAGGGTTTGTCATATTACATTACATATTATGCATGTATAACATATTATACATTAGGCAAATTATGAAAAATGTGTTTAATGATACACATCATATGGTATTTGGCATTGAAGCAGATCTACAAACGAGAAAATTGAGGGGTCACGTGACCGGGGAACGCATTAATTAAATGAATCGATGACCATCTGTTTCGATGGAAAGCGCACGCGACGCACGTGTAATGTTTGGAGACGCATGTATAATGATCAATAAATTCCCCTGATCGATAAAAATCGAAAAAAAACCCACAAGACGCCCCTCCGACCACGCGCCGAGTCTTTTTGAGCAAAAGAATATTAGCGTTCTCTCTGCTTTGCATCACACTTGGTGATCCACGTGTCCAGTGGTGTAAGAAGCGACGCTTGTGGCCGAGGCGGCTTTGTGTCTCGACTGGTGTGAGTATCAGGAGGGGGAGGGGGGAGGGGGGGCGCTGAGGGGGACATCAGAGGAGTCGGAACGACACACTCCGACGTTTGGAAAGGTGTGAAGCAGTGGCAGAAGGCACGGTGCGTCCGCAAATGTGAATCTGTCAAAGTGTCAGGTCCGACACCACGCGCTCGAGTCATGCCTGTTCCCACACGCGCACCGTCGTCCTGCACGTGCACTAGGAGCTGAGGTGTCACTGGCGCATGGCTTTTGTTCACAGCTTCAGCTCGCAGTTTGGTCAGGAGTTGTGGCTTGCAGGCATGCAATGCATTTATAATTCACCACCCCTCCCAAAAAAAACACCGATTTTATTGCATACACTATATAGACAAACCTGTTAATTATTGAATTCAGGTGTTTCATTCATCCATATTGAAGGCCAATCTTAATTCATCATCAGCATACCAAGACATCTTGGACAATGCTTGGACAGTTTGGGGAAGGTCCTTTTCTACCCCAGCATGATGCATCTAGTATCTTTGGGATGAACCGGAACATCATTCTCATCCAACAATCAGTACCTGACCTCATAAAATGCTCTACAGTGAACTATGAATGGGCTTTAATTTCCACAGAAACTGTTTAAAATCCTGTGGACAGCCTTTCAAAAAGATTGGAAGTTGTCATAGCTGCAAAAGTGGGACCATATTAAAATATATGTATTGGGATACAATGCCATTGGCCAAATATTTTTGTCCATATAGTGTATTTCCTATGGGTGGCATGGCGGCTTAGTAGATAGCACTGTCGCCTTGCACCTCCAAGGTCCGGGTTCGATTCCCACCTCAGGGTCTGTTTCCATGGAGTTTGCATCTTCTCCCTGTGCTTGGTGGTTTTCCTCTGGGTACTACAGCACAAAGACATGCAGATTAGGCAAGTTGCCCCTAGTATGTTTATGCGCGTGTGAATGTAGACTGGAGATCCTACCACGGTTGTAAAATGGGAATAAATACAATGGCCTCCCTGGTAACTAGTTGCACTATAGAAGTTCCTAGATGGATGGATGCATAGATCTTCTATGTGTAACACGTCCAGCATGCTGTAACCTAAAGCTGGAAGAGTGACCTGAACACAGGGTTTCATAATCGCTTCTCTTCATTTTCTACAGCTAAATCGCCTAAACATAACAAACACAACTATATTTGATTTCTCTTAACGCAAAATCTAAAACATACTTACAAACTTAAATGGAGGATCTGTTTAGTTGATCGGTACGTGACCTGAACCCTGCCCGAGGGCGCTGCGGCACGTGGCCGTGTGTCGAGCACAGAGGCGTCAAACTAAAAGCAAAAGTTCACCACTTGGACCAACACCATGCCTGGTGCATACAAAGGTCTGGAATAAGAATAATGAGTTGAGCGTGACCTTTCATGACCTTTTCACTAGGTTTGCGCAGCAGATACAAAAAGATCGATATGGTCTTTAATTTTTTGATAACACAGGTTTGGAAATCTAACCAGCTTCCACTGAATTATTGTATGTACATATTACATGATACTGAGAGTATTTATTTAAAATGATATGCAGTTCTATCAAGTAAAACTTGAAAAAAAGTGATCACACAAGTTGATAAGTGGTTCAGGAGACAAGGTATATTTTATATGAACATATATTGATTTATTTGGCTTACACTTAAATCCAAAGTAACCAGAAATCCATCCATAGAGCTTAGAGCAACATTTAGACACGGAAAGTAATTACAATAAAATATAGTCAAATGCATGCAATCATTTCTCAAGCTTTTGTGCCCTTCATGAATTTTATTGTTTGTGCTCTGGTCACAGCTGAATCTGCGCTGCTTGAAGCAGAGTATGAGCAAAAACAAAAAAACAGATTTCTCATAACCATCCAGTGTTTGACATGTCAAAATTGTCATTCACCTTCAGTAAGAGATTGATCCCAATCAGGGTCACAGTGTCTCGGGAACTCTAGGCTTGAAAATAAGCACCATGTGTGCATACATTCACACCTGGTAAATGACAGTCACCAGTCCATATACCAACATGTTTCTGAATTGCAGGAGGAATCCTGAAGGAAACCAATTCAGACACAGTGAGAAAGAACATTTGGAACTCTGAAAGTATACAGACAGATACCCAAACTCAGGGTTTAACCCAGGACCATGAAATTGCACAATGTTACTCACTGCCGTTACCACTTAAAATGTGTGCGTGTGGGAATTGAAACTCACACCTCACATGCTCCTTAATGCTCTATAAAGTCATCAGTGACGTACCTCTAGTGTAGATGTCAAGTTGTTTATCAGGAAGGTGTCAAATGGGGTAGAAAAGCTGAGGTCACAGGTAAATAGAATTAGCGCAGTGTTAATCACACTGAGATGCCAATGACTTCAAGATAATCTTTGCACTGGAGCATAATAAATGTAATTGGTGATTATATTGAGTGTGTGGTGGCCTGTTATGGACTTGTGCCTTATCCAGGATGTAATTCTGCCTTTTGCAGTTTTCCCATAAGCTTGAAAGCTCTCAGGCTCACCAGGGATAAAACTGCATAGCACCATATGGACAGAAGAACAAAATAACGATGATAATAAAAATAATATTTCAAAGCCGGAAGAGTAAAGAATTATATATGTAATTAACTCTAGTGTAACGAAATGCACCCAAATGTTCTTGAATCTTCCATTCAGTCTCAATGCAAATCTAAACTGAGGGAGATTTTTTACCATGGTTCTCTGGAACCGAACAGTCTGGATAAAATCTGCAAAAGGACTCTGGTTTCCAGATTTCACACCCACTTATTCCAAGGAAGTAGGTATTTCAATCTTCATTGCATCTTTTTCCATTTAAACGTATCTTTAATTTGCGTATTTATTAAACCAGGGCGTAACGTTAAGGGCAAAGATTTAATCAATTTTTAAGTTCTGTTGCCAACTAATTAACGGTGTTTTCCTCTTAACATTACAAAGCAAAGCATTAAACCCAGTATTGTGTAGAAAGAGCAGCTCCAGCTCCTAAGGGCATGAAATCACAGGGTTTCTGTGCAGGCTGGCCTTTGCTCCCCACAGACAAAAATGAACCTTGTAACATCACAGGTGATGTGCCCCGGGTTTACATAAAAAATAATGATGACTATCAAGGTCACAATGTATATATCTTGTAAAGTCGTATTAACATTTACAAACCTGAGAAAGTGTACAGAAAGGTGCTCAGAGGTAAAATTAAAACTGGATGAATCATGAACAGAAAGACCAGATCATCAAAGGAGAAAAAGAAAATAATTTTAAAGTCAAGAGAGATTTCCCTAATAATCCAAACAAATGCTTGTA
>JAOTRS010000048.1:12475240-12485596 GCA_028565755.1 Dinotopterus cunningtoni | reverse complement strand
AGTGTGTCGCTCAATCGAGTGTCATTAGAGAGATTTCTTGTTTATTTTTCCGATAAAACAGTGTTTTCGTTGTGTGCACGCGTGTGTGTGAAAAGAGTGGAGGAAGGATAACGGTGTAAGACGAGAAGGGGGAGAGAGGAGCTTCACACACACACACACACACACACACACATACACACACACACAGCGCCTGTGCGCACAAACGGAAACACTCGGGATATATTTATACTTTTTTTAAGGTAAAGTGCAGGTTTGTTTTATTTTTACTTAATATTTTGTGTTAATTATTTTAATGTTTTTTTTGGGGCTGTGGAACAAATAATTTGAGTTTCCATTATTTCTTATGGGAAAATGAAATTTGGTTTATGAGTGTTTTGGAGTACGAGCTTGCTTCCGGAACGAATTATGCTCATAATCCAAGGTTCCACTGAACTACTTTTGACGTATATTATAAAAAGCATTAAAGACGTATAAAGCGCCACAGTATCAGAGTGAACTGCTAGTGTCTTATGGTCCACCACGCCTATTTCGATCAAAGGACGCAGGCTGCTTGTCAGTACCATGTATTATGAAAACTACAGCAGGGGGCGGAGTTTATTCTTGCAAAGCCCCAGAGTTATGGAATAGCCTTCCAAATAATGTTCAGGACTCAGACTGTCATGGAATGGAGCAGAACAAGGTGAATCGCAGATGAATGAATGAACACAACGTAGGTGGGGGTGTGGTCAAAAAACGGAAGCGAGGGTCAAACACCCTGGAGAATCTATCAGCGAAGCATCTGAGCCAAATTGTTAAACGAGAGCCGTAGTCAAAAGAGGAAGCAATAGTTCGGTAACCCAGGCAACTTAATGGGCATGAGGCGAGACGGTCCAATGTAGCAGGGGGAGAGTTCACGGGAGATGTTCTTCAGGGAAATGTCTCAGGTATTGAGCATGACTCTCTGACCCACGTATATATCTTTGCACTCATTTTTACACAAAACTTACATGTTCTTTTGAAAGCTGCATACACTCAAGGTAGATAAGATCTATTGCAGCTTATCCTATAGCAGCAATTACGTAAAACTGATGAACGAAGGGAAAAGTAACACTGATTATAGAAAGTCAGACATACATCGTTTATTGAAGGTCATTTAAGCAGTTCACATTAAATGCACTACACAACCACGTTAGATGTAGTGTACCATTGGGGGTTATAAACAGAAATGGTACTGTGTCAATCTCATTAACTGATATGACCTAACTTAATATGAACTACAATCCGGCGTGCTGTGACACACACACAGTTCTTACAGCAGCATGAGTACACAACTCTGGTACATAACTCCTAAGAGTGGCCACACCTCATCAGTGCTCATGACGTAGCACTAAACTGTGATAAGGAGACTCTTCTAGTGAGCACCGATTGTGTCTGATAAAAGGTGTGGCTCATTAGATAGATTTTCCCCTCTAAGTGGAAAGAATAAAATGAGCTAAGGAGTGGAGAAAACTTGGTCCAGGTATATAGACCTTTGGAACGAATTGTTAGACATAAACACAACAACTGAGATCGGAGGAAGGCATGCTGTAGGCTGTGTTCGGTCCAGAGAATGCCTTCACCAGCACGCAGATATTGAAAGTCTTTTTGGAGTTCCTGGCTTCCCTTCCCAGCCATGGCAGCAAGAGTTCAGTGGAAGAAACCGGATGTTTTTCCCCCTCTTAATCTCCCTCCCATGCAGCTAGGGGTACCACCTGCCCAGTGACCATGGCTTTGCCCCACTGACCAGTCACTGCCCAGGGTGGTCCAGAAGTACCAGCCTTCAGTGAGGAGGACCTTCATTGCTGCTTGCGGGACCAGAAACGGCCTGCGATGGAACCTAAAGATAAGCCCTGTTTCTTCTGCTGAGAAACATCCGTCAGCCTCTGCTCCTCCTCCTACACACAAACACAAGTAAAATATCAGAGAGAGACAAAAATAATATCCGGAACATTTCTGAGTTATTAACCGTCACAATGATCAGAGATCCAGAACAGCAGCTCTGATAAAGCAACGAAATAACAAATGCTGGTAGAGGAAAACAGCCCACATTATGCGGTTACATAACTCTGGTTTCATCACCCTTTCTTTTTCATATTAGACCATATCCTGTCGCGCTTAAATCTGTATGAATATTACGATAAGTTAAAAATCGTGTCTACAAAGGGAATTCAAGTCACTCCTGGGCTTGTGATGAAATCTCTCTTGAATGAAGCCAAAAAGAGATATTTACAGAACACTTCAAGCAAAAGTACGGTGATGAGACTCTTGGCTAATAACAGTAGAATGGTGTGAACATTTTATAGAAGCCTGCACAATCCCGGCCAATGTGGCTCGGCGTCCCACTGCAGTTGTTCCAGCGAACATTCGGCGGGTGGAATTTATCCTTGAAAATCAGCAGATAACTTGTCGCCAGGAGAGATATCAGGCTGTGGGAACTGAACACGCAAATCATTCACTCAGAGCCATTTCCAAATGTTTGGGCAACTTAAGAAGTTCCTGAAAGGTCAGGGTTTCAGACGTGAACCAAGCAGCCTGATCATGGCTCCTGTGTACAGAGAAAACTTTCTTCCCTTTAGGGTATCCAAGCACTAGTGAAACGCTGGGATTTTAGAATTAGTGTAGCAGGCAATTATATAGAGAAATAAAGGGAGTTTTTACTAGTTAGTCAATTCTGCACAATTAAAAGTCCCGGATTTGCTTGAACACCACTTGTAGAAAACAATTAAATTGTTCTGCTTTGCTGTTATAACGTGTTATAAATTCTGCAGTCTACTTTTTAGCTAAATGCTTTTTTTAAATTTGGGTGTAATTTTTTTTTTTTACTGGGTTTGAGCCATCGCCAAAGAATTCAAAAACATGCTTTAAACTCCTGGGTTACTAAAATGGTTTATAAAGGTTAAAAAAAAAAAAAAAAAAAAGTTAAACTGTTCATGTACCAGTGCGAGCTGTGCTTGTCTCCTTTTGAATGCCTCGATGGGGTCTTCCTCATGGGCGTAGTTTTCCAGGACAGTACGCACATCCTCCACACCACTCATCGCAATTGCTACATAGGACAAAGGATCGTTAGGACTTCATGTGTGTTTTATTATGAATTCAACAGCAAGCACAGTATTTTAACCACTTACTTTTAAGAAAGGCAGCTAGGTCATAGAGAGTGCGGTCTTCTGAGTTGCCGTCCCACTTGCGGAGTGCCATGCCGTTGAAGGGCTGCAGGCTGAAAGCCTCTCGCTTGCAGTCCACTATGATTACTTTAGAAGTGTCTCTGTTTAGACAAGACACGTCCTGTGGAACAAAAAGGTCAAAAAAAAAAAAAAAAAAAAAGATAAAGACTTTTATAGAAACCTTTTATAGGATATTTGTTAAAGCACATTAAGTTGCACGGACTAATATTTCATTTGACCAACTTTAGCTCTGATTATAGGCGAGACCAATTCAGGTTTGAGTCCTCCCAGGACCATTTCTGTCTTGGAATATTCCTGTGCCATCAGGGTAAAAAAAACTCCATAGATGTGATCACCTGGTCATACAGTATATTCAGGCCACTTTATTTTATTGCCACATGACCGAATGAAGCAATCCCCGATCATAACACTGCCTCCACAGGCTTGTTTAACGGCCACTATGCATGATGGGTGCATTGCTTCATGTGCTTCCTTTCTTACTGTGTCACACCCCTCACTATGAAACAGTGTCGATCTGAACTCATCAGATCACACAAGTCTTTTCCATTGTTATAAAGTCTAATCTTTATGCTCTCTGGGAAATTGAAGTGGAAATGCTCTTCCTTTTATTATAAAAAACCCCCCTCTGATTTTCACTGTTGATGTTTTACCAAGCACCTCACCAATGTTTGAGTGATCCCCATTCATGATTTTTTTCTAACTATATTTCTTCCACAAAGTTGAGAGTTCAGCACTATCCTTCCATGTTTTAATAACATGTTAGACAGTTTGTAACCTGAAGTCATTTAATCCTTACTCTGCTTGATGCAGGCCGATAACATAATCCTTCAGAAACAGCATTTATTTTGTCAAGGCAGTGTAGGCACAAAAATATTGGCACAAAGTTTTATTGACACAAAGAGTGCCAATAAAACAGTAGACACAGACTTAAAAGCTCGGCTAACCTGTATTTTCTGTTTTTTATGAAAAAAACAAAACAAAACGAAAAACCTAAGCACAAAAAAAGTAGAGGACACGAAAAATTTTATTATCCAAATCAGCTACTTGGTATGGGAAATTGTATCAGAGACATAAAATTGTGCTGTTAAAAAAAAATTAACATTTAAACTGCTTTGGTTTCTCAGTGATGTAATAATATATGTAATAACATATGTAATAAGATTATTTTCTTTCCTGGCACCAAACCTCCTCTAGACATCCAAACTGATGAGTCACTACGAGTCTTTAAACGACATCCCAAGCCATACTGCTCCTTCAATATTTGGGTAAAAAAAAAGAAATAAGAAAAAAAAATAATAATAATCAGTGTTTACCCTGAAGGTCAGTAACCTAGTAAATCACTATATGGAGGTATTTATTGACAGAGACAACCCTTATGTAAGCTGCTTTGGATAAGTGTGTGCCTGAATGCTTTAAATAGAAATGGAAAAATTAATTGGTGTACAAAAGTCTGAGTCTATACTGAAGAGCTAGACTCAGTAAAAATAAATAAAAGGAAATGAAATATAAAAATAAAAAAAAATTCAAAATGTTGCTAAATTTCTATGTTCATATAAGAATGCGAGTCAATTTATGATTTTTAATCATGCCAACTGGTTTGTACGAACACTCAGATTTTTTCAGCTTCGTTTCGTCCATCGAAGCACATTTTCAAGTGACATTCCGATGGATTTTATCAAACACAAACTTGTGGAGTCGAATGTTCGCCATCGCTAAAGCAAAAAATGTGGACGACAACTCTTGGGGAGGAATTAGCGTGAGAAAAATTGACTTTTTAAAAAAAATCTAGATCAGCACATAAGTGCAATTCTAGATTTAATCGACACCCAGTAATCAATGTGCATTCCATGTTCCCCCGGAAATGAGTCTCGTAATTGTAGATCAAAGAGCCTGAGATGATTAAAGTACTGACTAAAATAGCACCACATCAGTTTCATGAAACGAGCAAGCCAGCTTATCGGGGTTGCAATTTTAGCCTTTTTCAATAGTTTTGAAAGCAGGGAAAGCAAAAGTATTTCTGTGGGACTTTTCTATGGTGTAAACTGGACCACATAGGACCCTAGAGATGATGTCCCCTGGTCACGGAGTTTATACAGCTCAGTGTTTAGAAAATGCTTGAAAGTCTTTAGTGTAGTCAGCAGTATTTGTAAGTATTTGATTACAACAGAATTGTGAAGCTGTTTCTCATTAATTCCAGACTGGAGCATTTTTCCAGCCTGCTCTTGTTCTTTCAAAACACCCTCAACGAATCTTTAAAAACAACAAGACTGCCATGTTGAAAATTACTACTCAAACTACATCATCATTTTAGAAAAGGTCTATAATTTACCACAGTATACTGTTTAATGCCGTGTCGGGGGTCCTGGTGTGGGTTTAAAAAAAAAAAAAAAAAAAATCCATGCCTTTGTAACGACAGTGACGTGAACCATATTCACACCTATGCATCTGTAAAGAAGTGCAAACTGTTCACACCCACTCGTTGACCCCTGCCGTGTCGCTCTCTATCGCTCACACACATTTTCTCAGTGGCAGCTGTCTCAGTTGTGGGCCCCCAGGAGCAGATGGACAGGGACGCTGTACTCTCCCTATCACCGAGGTCATCTGTATCCCCTGGAGGGGCAAAAACGAGGGGGAAGAGAGAAGTCGCGTGACAGATAGATATTAGAGAAAGCGAGTTAATTGTGAATAAGCCAGGGAACACCCTGTAGAATTCTATACATATACACACACGCGTGGCACGCTTCACACTGATTTACATCTTCGCCCCCACAGGGACCTGCAGTGTATACATGTTCGACGCAGTGCATGTGCAAGTGTGTATTTAAGCAGTGTTTAAGGCAGAGGTGATTAGCGGCGCTGTACAATAGCGCCTGAACAGACTTAATACGTCAGTGTGTATTGTTAGCAAAACCGTGTTAGCTGGGAACAGAGTTAGGGCTTAAAGTTGCTCTAATCCCCTCAGGTGAAGTATAAGAGGACGCGTGCCTCAAACACACACGCCACGCTAAACACCTGCCGATCCAGAGGGTTAATGTCCCCGGTGCAGCTCTGTGACTGGAAGCATGCCAGAGGTCAGAGTGGTGTTCACCATCCACTGGTGTCATGTCCACACAGGCTTTGCTTTGTAAAGTACTTGCGATGTTTAATGTATACCTGGAGCCTGACTTAACTCCAAGCGTAAATGAATCACTAATTAATAATATTTTTCTCCCTTTCACTGTTGACTTGTCTGTGCAAAAGCACATTAACGCCCCTATACAGTAAATGGAGATTATGTTGAAAAAAACTGCATTAAAGGAAAATACATTAGTGCTTTAGTTTTTAAATGAATTCCTTTTATTTACGGTGACTATCCAAATGTCACAAGTGGGTCAAGATATTTATGCTTGTATGTAACCACACGGTCATTAAATCCAGCTAAACATACTCTCGCGCATTTTGAGTCTGATGCCTCCCGCCTTTTTCCCCTCAGTATACCAGATGGGAGCTGATATGTTCGGGGGGCATGGGGGAGGGGATGAGGGGAAACCGAGGCAGTCAGTGCAGGAGGTGAATGATGGAACAAGTGACCGAAGATGGGACCAGACCAGTCAGTCACTGGTCAAATACACATACATACACATGCACGATGCTACAGGTCACAGTTCTGAGAGCAAAAAAATCCCTTTTCTACACTCATGCACTTATCCCAGTGTTTCACTAGTGCTTGGACACCATCAAGGTAGAAAGTTTTCTCAGGACGCCGGAGCCATGTTCGGACTGCCTGCTCCATGTCTGAAATGCCGGCCTCCCGGGAACTTCTTTAAATGGTCCAAATATGGAACAATGTGGAAATGACTTGGAGCGAGGTCTGGACTGTATGGGGATGTGTTGATAACTCGCAGGTGAATTCCTGTACGGTGTAAGTGGTGTGTAATGTGAATGACTGTGTGTACAGTCCGCACCATTCGAATGTCAATCGTTTTAACGCCTTCGTTCAGAGAAATTTCATCACGAGTCCCGGTTTGACTTGAACACTCCTGGCATCAGTCACATCTGCAGCACTTACAGGTTCCAACAAGCAAAAGCGAAAAAAACAAGGTTTGATTTTTTTTTTATGCATGTTTACAGAACCTGCATGAAACAAAAACACCCACGTTTCATTTCACAAAACCACATGGCCGTTTAGGGCCACACTAAAAACTGCCTGCAGAGTGCACATGGCACAGTTTTACCTTGTCCCTTCAGCATACATATATTTGCACCACTTCAGTCCTTATTGTTTAGCGATAAACACTGATGCAGTGGCATGTAACGCTCAGGCAGTTCTTAACCTTAGCATAGGTGAACTAACACCTGAAATAAAGAAATAACATCTAGAAATTTCATCTGTTTTTGTTAACCTGCTGAGATGTTTAGAGAGTTTGTAAAATTAACAGTTCTTGCGTTAATCGTTGTAACAGCTACGTTCAGCGTAGTAACACTATCTGGTCTTATACTGGCACATGGAAAACACAGCTTCAGTAACGACGACCTAACGACATAGCTGAGAGGGACAGAAGGTTAATGAGGCACAAAAAGAGGACAAGGAGAAGATGGTACGAAACTTCTATTGTCCTGGACTACTGAGAAAAGAAAAAAAGAAGAACAGCATAGCATGGGGGAGAGAAAAAGGGGAAGAAAAAAAAAATCAATGGAGAAGCAGAAGGGCGGGACAGGGAAGAAACACGGGGGCATTGCAGTATTATGCCACCTGGGTCACTGAGAAAAAGAGGCCCATCAGAAGTTAAGGGGGTTTACAGTCAGACAGAGAGAGAGAGAGAGAGAGAGAGAGAGAGAAAGCGCGAGTGAGAGAGAGAGCGCAACAGAAAGAGAGAGAAGGGGAGTGGGGAAAAAAAGGAGAAAACAAGAGACAAGAGTGAGAGAAAGCAGAAGAAAGAAGGGAGTGAGTGGGAGTGAGAATAAGAGAGGCAGAGTGAGAGAGAAGGGGGACAGAGACAGTCTGAGAGAAAGAGAAAATACAAGAGGACAAGGGTGAGAAGAAGAGGGACAGCAAGAGAAAGTGGAAAAAAAAAAAAAAAGAGATGGAACAAGGGTGAGAGAGAAAGAAGCAGGGGAAAATAAGTGAGTGAAAGGCAGAGAGAGAGAGAGAGAGAGAGAGAGAGACAGACAGACAGTGGACAGAGGCAGCATGAGAAAGTGAGAAAACAAGCTCTCTTTGCTTAGATAAAGAGAGAAAACCCACTCCTGGTATAATCACAAACAATACAAGGAAAGAAATTAACAGATCGGCGTTACCTTGACGTGATGGCCATCCATGTAGTGTGTGGCATCCCGGAAGAGGCGGTACATGACGAAGCCCTGGGGGTCGATGTTGTCAATCAGCGGAAACGCCGTCTGAACAGACACACAGTTCACAGTTGACACTCGGGTGTCCATGAATTACGACCTCCTGAACTTATCACGGCTTTGAGACGACGCTTTCAATTCGTCTAATTTGACACATCAGAGCAGAAAGACTGGACTACAGCTTCCCAAACAGAACATGAAATCCCCTTTTTGGTGAACCTTGGTGAACTCAATAATATCTCTTTTATCGTTGTTTCGGATTTAGAATAAAACACGACAGAAATATGTTATGATGCCGCAGAGCAAGTAAGCGGATGAGCTGGAATATGACGAGGCGACGAGCAACACACCAGCTGCAGAACATCCTGATAAAACCTGTGGAAAACTTTTTACAGTGTTTCTGTATCTCAGCTAGAGTTTTGCAGAGCAGTGTGTTGATCTCCGTCATGAGAAAGAAGTGGCTGGTTTCTGAGGGCAAAGACACAGCTTTAACAAATCACATACTGTAGGCATGCGGTCAGTTCGTGGTCAGTTTCCAAGAAAGAAGAAAGCTTCACAGATTTAAAGTGTCAAAACATCACAAATCAGGGAAATAGCCCATTTTTTTTTTAAAGCTGTACTAAAGAGACCAGCAGTCTGACCTGACATGCCTTAACAAACACTGACAAAATGATCACGATCAGAGAGAGAAGAAACAACAACAACAGTCTGCAAAACAGAAGCGTGACGAGACAGAGTGTATGCCTTATTAGCATATTGATGTTGCCATAATAATGGCGTGTGCAGAAAATAAAAGACGAAGAACCCACAACAACCCTGTCCAGGGTGTACCAGCCTCATGCCCCAAGTCTCCTGGGATAGGCTCCAGGCCCCCCCGCAACCCTTTGTACAGGATAAAGCGGTTTAGACGATGAGGGAGTGAACCCACAACAAGTCTAGATGCATTGTAAACAGCTCTGACTGAGAACCCCCCTTTGTGCTACTAAAAAAAAAAAAAAAAAAAAGAACAAGAAGCAACGGCCTGTTTGTCCATGTGTGTTGGGCTTACTGTGGAATTACAGCTATGCAAAAGTAATTTGGAAAGCGCAGGTTTTCTCCACAAATAAAAAACAAAACAAACACACAAAAAAAAGTTAACCTGCCTGTAATCACTGCTAACAATCACGAACAGGGTTGTGCATTCACGCCCAAACAGAACCGCGGTATTTCACGGTTATGGCATTGCCCTCACTGATGCAGACGGTTCATTCCAAATAATCTTTTAATCCACTGAAGAACATCTGGCTGCTCTTCTTCATGCTACTCACCATGCCAGTTTCTGATGTGAAGATGACAATCTCATAAAGTGGGGTTAGTTGCTGGAACAAGTACTCGATGCCTGGCCGCTTCTTAAAACGCCAGCCTGTAGCCAACTACACACACACACATATACATATACACACACATTAAAAAGATCATGCAAGTCCTACAAAAGATGATGTATTCACAGCTTTTTACTTCAAAAATCTCTCCCAAAATGTGTCACGGGGTGCCTAAACTTTTGCATACAACGTATATGTTGAATGAGGTTGAGTCAAAAAATTATCCATGCTCTGGCAAGAGAATTTGTTTTAATTACCTTTTACAAAAGACAAATAGATCAGAAGTGTGTGGACCTGAATCGTCGTGCAAGATCGGATAGCAGTCCTCTGTGTTTAACCTGAAGTTTAAACTCAATTCAATTAAATTTTATTTGTATAGCGCTTTTAATAAATTGACATTGTTGCAAAGCAGCTTTACACAATCAAAAGAATTATTTAAGTTTGTATGAAATGTGAATGTGTATGAA
>JAOTRS010000048.1:12429876-12440303 GCA_028565755.1 Dinotopterus cunningtoni | reverse complement strand
TGTTTGGTGGGTTTCCTCCGGGTACTCCGGTTTCCTCCCACAGTCCAAAGATATGCAGGTTAGGCTAATTGGCGTTCACTATGGGCAATTTGGGAATAATGTGCATGTCTATGGACTGTGGGAGGAAACCCAGCAAGCGCGGACAGAACTTGAAGACCGCGAGGTGCGAATCGAACCCGGACCATGGAGGTGCGAAGCCGTAGTGTTAACCCTATGAAGTGGCTGGTGAGGGTGAATGTAAATTATACCTTGCTTTAAAAAATGCTGTATGATGAATTATGAAAAAAAATGAAATAATTTTATTATTATTATTATTATTATTATTATAAAGCAAGAGTGAATAATAATAAGAATAATAATAAGGGCTTGGGTACAATATGTCTTGAATTCCCTTAGATTTCCATACAAGAGGAGAGAGAGAGAGAGAGAGAGAGAGAAGGCATCACCCACATTTCCTCTCTGTCGCTTTAACGTCATCTGGCTGAGAGGCTATAAAAAGTGCGCTCAGTGGATCCTGTCCACTTCAGTATTCAAACAAGACACGGATCCAAAAATACATGGCGGAGCAGCGCAGGCCGCGCGCTGATTAACGCGATTGGTCAGCCAGGCCCGGGAGGGGGCGTGTTCGTCTGGGTGACGTCACAACGGCAGTACGGAAGATGGCTCCGCGGCGCGTGAACGTGACTCTCGGATGCGTCAGCGCTCAACAGCCACAATACGCGCTCGTGTGAGATAAAAAATAAATAAATAAAAAACAGGAGGAGCGGAGAGAAGGCGAAGCGTTTAACCTGCGCTGTGAGTGTGTGAGTGTGTGAACTCGGTTTATGCTGTGCGCTGGGTGTCGCGGCGATGGGTTCATCGACGGAGGAAGAATTTAAAGAAAAATTGCTGTGGAACGTGAAACGGGAGGTGAGTGTGTGTGTGTGAGTGAGAGAGAGATATGTGAATGAGAAACATGGAAGACTGGTGTATATTTATATAAATATATTTATGCATGACATAATCAATGCACAATTGCATAGGCTCGTGAGTTTGCTGCTTTGATGTTGGGGGAACTTTGATGTTGATGATACAATGAATCAAGTCGATTCTACTGTAACCTCCTGAATGATGTGATGTCCAGGTTCCTGTTCACGCCCCTCCTGATGATGATGATCATCATCATCACTCAGTCTTAGAGGGGGAAAAAATGAATGCACACTGAATTACACACTTTTCTAAAAGATAAAAAAAAAATCTATTTCTCTAAGATTATATTTCATTCTGACCTTATTGGATTACCAGCACAACCTGTCATTGTTATTGTTACAGTTAATGTTTAATGATGGTGGCTAAGTCTGCGCGTTGAACCTGTTGAATATTGCACAAGGAAATGATTTGCATCATGCATCCTGTTTTTTTTCTTTCTTTATATATCATTTCTACGCATGAATGCATAAACATTATGACCGTCACTCCAGATCTACACTGTTTAAATAACTGGCTGTTTTAAATGAATGCAATTTCTCAGATGTAGCACCATCTGGCATGCAGCTTCATTTCCACTATCCTTGTGAGTCATTACTGTATTTGTAGTTGTACGTGTATACAGGATGAACAGAAACAACACTGGAACAATAGACTTTAGACTTAAGCTGTGGACTTTAGTTAATGCATTCAACCAACTGGACATCTCAAATAAATAAGAGCAGACTCTTGGATTTGATTTCATGCGTAACTCTTAGTCCCGTTTCTTTTTGTCTTTCCTCATTTTTCCAGGTTTCCAGATTACAATTTCAAAACATAATTTGTCCATATTTAGGAAAAAAAGCTGTTCATCATAACATGCATTTGTTTTTTTGGTAGTGATCGATGCTCACTCCAAAACTAAATTTAAACAGCGAAAGCTCTGGAGCGAGTGCACGGCGGGTGCCAAGGTCTAATCCTGATCCCGAGATTGAGTTACTGTTCGTGCCAAGCTTCTGTGCATCTTCTTACCCTATCCGTGTGGGTTTCGTTAGGCTTACCTCCCACGTGCCAAAAACAAATCAGTGAGCTGACTGCCTATGATTGCACCTAGGTGTGAATGAGTGTGTGAATGTGTGCGCATGGTGTCCTGCAGTGGACTGGCAGCCTGTCCAAGGTGTCTTCCAAGCCTATATCCCATGTTGTAGAATAAGAGCTCAACCATGACAAGAATAAAAACAACTACCGATAGAGATTGAGATAAACTTTTTAGAAATGTAAATGAAAGCATGAAAAATGTGAAACCATAAAAAACCTGGCATATGTGGGCTTTCTCTAAAATTGTTGCCAACGTTGAAATTATATAGAATAACAATTTCCCATCACTTGATCTAAAGGACCCAAACTTGTTCCATCATGACAGTGTGGACATGTGGTCTTGCCAAGGTTGGTTTTGTTAGAAATCAAGTGGCGTATACCAAAACCTGACCGTAACTCCACTGAACACCTTTGGGATGAACTGCAATGCTGACTGCACCCCAGAGCTCCTCGCAAGACATCGGTGCCTGACTTCTCTAATGCTCTGGCTGAATGAGCAAATCCCCACAGCCACACTCCAGAAATCTAGTAGGATGCCATTTCCAGAAGACTGGACATTTATTTATGACAGCAGCATAAATCAGGAATGGATGTTTATAAAAATAAATAAATAAATAAAAAGAAAAAAAAAGCACATTATGGGTTTAATGGTCAAATTTTTACAAACCTTGAAGCCATATAGTTTAGAAAATACTGATAAGTAAGATAAAAGTGAAACAAAGTATGAAATAAGTTTAGAGAACGTTTTTTTTTTTTATAGCATACGAATTCCTCAATTTTTTTTTGTATAATCACTCTCACATACATTATTATTTGGAAGCATCCATCCATTCATATATCTAAGAACCTCTAAAGTCTGACTGGGGACAATGCAGGCTAATGGGGATCATTGGAACGCCAGTTAGCTTAATCTGCATGTCTTTTGACTGTGGGAGGAAACCAGTGCACCCGTAGGAAACTCGCCAAGCACGAGAAGAACATGCAAACTCCCAAACCCATGAGGGAATAGAACCCGGACCCTGGATGTGCAAATAATACGTGTAGACTGATAGGTAGATTGACAAACGAATAATTAAATCTGCAGTCCATTGGGTTTGTGTCTGGCTACCAGTACCAAAAATGAAACCTGTCCTTACTGGGTTATAAATCTGCACTATAACTGCTACGACAGCAGTTGAACTCAAATTGGGGTTAATAAATCTATAGGAGTATGTATAAAGGATCCAAACGATTATTGATGATGGGATAAAACTCGTTCATCAGCCTCGTCATCCTGGACGACCGTTTTGACCGAAAAACCCACGTCTTTTGCTCTTTTCAAAGAGACACAGACTGATGTTCTCTGTTCAGTCTCTACCCTCAAGAGTGGTGCGGTGGCTGGAGTTAATGAGGAAATGAATTTTTAACGTCATCCTGTTAATGAAGTTTTCGAAAGGTTTCGTACATCCATCTCTCACAGCTTTCCGCCTTTTCGAGCTGCAGTCGTATCGGAGGACTAGTCTTTATTATACTCGTCATGGTTTATCGAACGTTTTAAAATGATTCTCATCAGTTCCACACACACATTTGAATGCTCGTCCTTACACTTTTCACGAAAAAACGGATATTGATTTCTTCGTCGGCGCAGTAATTGAGTCAGTATCCCTGAATGCATTCGGATAATTTAGCCACCATTTGTGTCCGTTCCATCAGTGCAGCATGAGATCAGTAGATCAACAAAGAAAGCATACTTTCAAATCTGGAAATGTTTAGTGGATTGGGAGCATCTCTTAATGCTGGGAGTCAATCCTCTTCTCCCAGCCCTCTTTGTGTTACACCTCAGACCTCTGTCACTATCAGCTGCACTTAGAGGCCTCCTTGTTGCCTAGGAACTGAAAGCATCAGCCACGACCACAGAAGTTTAACTGCATCAATTCACCATTTATACAGCTGCAGCTTGCAGCGAGAGGATGATTGTGCGAGGAGGCTTTCTCTACGCCGAAACAGTTTCTATTACACTATAATCGTTACTCTTCGTCGTCTGCGCTTTGTGCTCATGCAGCATTATAGCGCTGAGCATCGTTCTATTTCTGTTAAGTTTTGCACCCATAAACGTGGACTTATATTTCTACGTATAAATATGCACATTGTATTTATACACTACAGGCAATTTGGGAACGCCAATTAGGCTAATCTGCATGTCTTTGGACGTTGGAAGGAAAACGGAGCATCTGGAGGAAACCCACTAAGCACGGGGAGAGCATGCAAACTCCATGCACACAGACCCCGAGGTGGGAATCGATCCCAGACCCTGGACATGCAAGGCGACAGTGAAAACCACTAAACCAGCGTGCCATATATTACCTTTTACGATGACTGTCGGTACAACTTCAGTTTACTTTCGTTCTAATTGTGTGCTGTAATGAGGGAGGGATCTCTCCAGTAGTGGTCAGTAACCGTTTACTCAGAAGAATATGAGTAATTCGTATTCATTCATTCATTCATTCATTCAGTCATTTTGAGGAACCACCTTAACCTGTGCAGGAGGCAGCAGCCTATCTCAAAGATTCTGGGCACGAGGCCAGGGAAACACCCCAGATGAGTAAAGTGCATATGGGAACACCCTGCTAGGTGCTAGGAGTGGCCATGCCGCTCAATTATTTTTGCGAGCCTTGGCCACCCATCACCCTGTTGCCAGTTCGCCAGTTTTCCTTCCTTGCACCACTTTTGGTATCTCCTGATCATTGCAGACCAGGAACATCCCACAAGACCTGCAGTTTTGCAGTTGTTCTGACCCAGTCGTCTAGTCCATCACACTTTGTCCCTTCTTACAGTAGCTACATTTTTAATATCTCGTTGCAATGGTATGTTTATTTCTTTTTGTTCTGGATTTTATTCATACTGTATGTGTTTTTTATAATGTATCTCACACACAGTACTATACTGTACCTTCTGCATAAAATTAAATTCTATAGTAATACCCAGACTGTTAACTCGATTCCCTTAGGCGCTACTATTTTCTACAAAATACACAATAAAACATGTGTTTGTAAATTGGTGTTTCCATTACATTGTGTACTTCTCCTTTTTTACTGGCTATTCTTCGTTTTCATGCTCTCAAATCCTAAAATCCCAGTTTTTTTTATGCGACAGCCATTTTCTGCTCATCATAAGTCTATTACAGCCATTTAAACCCAGTCAGGGACCGAGGCTTTATCATCTGCCATGGCTGCAGTCACCCGGTAGACAAGTGAAACATCTGGGATGCTTCGATATGTCTATAAAACATGTACGCATCAACTGACGGGCCCCCTTTATCCTCGAGCTGTAATAATCCATGAAAAATGACTTCATTAAAGCCATTGTTCCTGCTGTCAGCCGAGCCGGAGAATGTGATTTAGTGCTATATTGTTCATGCCGGTTCAATAGGAGGCTCTTCCAAGCTCGATCATTAAGCGTGCGTTACACTTATCTGTCTACATTTTGTCACCCTGTTTAAACCTGTTGAACCATGCAGTCAGAGCTGTGTAATATAATTGGGTGTGTGTCAGCCACTCAAGTACCAAGTGCATGTTTAAAATATTTGAATAAATGCCCTAGCTTTTGGTGATAAGAGTTTCCCTACAATCATTGGAATAACAGGAGTTTATGACATTCTCAAGTATTTTTATTAGCTTTGGTTCTCTTTTACCCTATCCACCAGGGGAATAATCTGGAGACCTTCTTGCATAGCATTGGTGGCTCAGTGGTAAGTTTCTCTCCTGCCATGCGGTAGGCCTGGGTTCAGTTTCCACCCAATGCCCAAAACCCCAGCCACTTGATTTAGTGCTGGTCCCAAGCTTGGATAAAATGAGAGGGTTGCACTAGGAAGGGCGTCCAACGTAAGACCTGTGCCAAGTTGTGTGCGGATCACATGGTCCGCTGTGGCGACCCCTTGACGGGAGCAGCCGAAAAACCTAACTCACTTTGGTCATGTGTCAGATCATGTACACCTGATGGAGCTATCTGCATAACAGCTTGTAATCACAATCAGAGCTTTGACCTCCAATGCTAGCGATACACTTCCATAATGGCTACTTTCTAGAGGTGGTGCAACCCAGGAATTGGTCTCCTTCTCCTGATCACCTCAGCATCATTTTCCTGATTGTACGCATCCACTGTCTGTGAATAAGTGTTGCTCATTAAGCAACTCTTCCTCATCATACAGTGCTCTTTCAATAAGCTTAAGTGAAGTTGAACTGCTGACTTGAACTGCTGGCCTGGGTTCAACTGAAGTTCCCAACTGCTTGCTGTCTGATTGACTGGTAAGCCTATAGGTAATTATCATTAGTTGATGATTGAGTAGGTTTCCCTTACCGTGTGCTGTTAACTATAATGGTTCGATCGCTAAGCTGGACTCATTGGAAAAGCTCTCCCAATATGTGGCAGACATTATTATGCTCGCCCATTATATCCATCCAGGCCAGTAAGGTCTGTACTGGGTTTTGTTGAGGGTGCAAGGATTGTTGAAAACCGCTGTAGCAGTAGTTCCCTTGGGCTACTAAGTGGATTATCAGCCTATGGCTGGATTTCAAATGTCACAGACGGAGATGTGTACTCATTTTATCAATAGGAGGAAAGGCTCTAGCTTGCTGGCAGATGCAATACCTTTCTTTCATCCTTTAAATCTGGGGAGCAGTGTGTTGCTAGACTTGATGTTTTATATCTAAGAGAGGATTGGGAAGGCACAGATGGACTTTTTCACCATTACCAAGTCAACTCATTGCTTATTGAATTTCTCCCCGATGAAGGTAAAAAGCACACTAGTATTAGGATGCTCTAGCACACAAATGGCCTCTTGCTGGATGTAATGCTGATTCTTCCCACATTACACACAATTGGCCAGGGATTACTTGGACTATTTATGCCCTCAAGATGGCCACAAGGGCCTTCGTTTCCATTGCTGTTTTCAGGAGTGGTTAGAATACCTTGGCAGCTTCGTCTCTGAACAGATCTGATATTCCAACAGAACACAGAGATTTGGCATCTCCACACAGATCACATGTGCCTCCCTCAGAATAACTGCTGCAACCTAGCAATCTAGGAAATGCTCCTAAATTCCAGAGCCTTGCAGTTAGTAGCTCTTATGGGAATGATGACCAGATCTTATAAATTTCCCTATTCCCAAAATTTCAGAAGGGAGCATCCTTTTTGTGGATCATGAACCTGTTATGACATTTCCGTAAAGTGTGAGGAGCCTCTTGTCATCATGATTCCACAAGAGCCTACTGTGTTCCTTAAGCCTTCTCCTTACGAGTCTATTTAAGAACTCAAACTAAAGTGGGTGTCTTTAAAGACTGCATTTTTTTTTACTGGCACCCAGCAAAACCGTGGAAGAACCACACGTTTTGACAACAAGCATGTCTTGCGTGCATTTGTGGCCAGATGACACTGGGCTAAATCAGAGTAATAAATGATATGCCCATGGCCATATCACCAGATTGGTTATATCAGTCGAAACCTCCAGACAGGTCCTTGTTTTGTGTACCTACTACTACAAAGTAAAACTTGAGAGTGTGGCAAAAGATCACATTGTAGACTCACTCACTTGTCAACTATACCGCTCTATCCTGTATACAGGGTCATGGAGGACCTGGCGCCTATCCCAGGAGACTTAGGGCATGACGTGGGGTATATGCTGGATGGGGTGCCAATCCATCACAGGGCATACACACTACACACACACTCATTCACACACTATTGGCAATTTGCGAACACCAATTAGCCTAATCCGCATGTCTTTGGACTGTTGAGGAAACCAGAGGACCCGGAGGAAACCCTGCTTATAGACATTCTGTAAAATAAAACAATATTTAAAGTTATTCCAAAATTAGTCCTATTTTTTCTAATCTGATGTAACTGCTGAACTGGTTACAGCCAGAATGCAGACTAAGATATAATATATTTCTTGCCTGTCGCCCCCAGTCGCAGCTCCCACTCCAGTCACGCTCACTTGCACAGTCCAGGCAGACACCCACATCCCACCCTATTACAATGCTGTAATTACTTTCTCTTCTTCAAGCCTAAAACTTCCAGGAAGAAACTGTGATTAATTAGAGTGCCTGGCACTCTTCTGACAGTCGAAATAGACCAGAAAGATCCATTTACATTTGTCACAGCTTCCCCCATTCCCAGGAGAACTTATCAATTAAACACTGTCTAATTATAATCACATGCTGTTTTACTATCAGGACTAATTAGCAACTCTTAATTTCTTTTGGCACAGACGTCAGGTGGGCACAGAGCTGGACCATCACCTGCGCATTTGGACAGCATAACCATGATATGTGTCCTTTTTTTTTTGTTTCATGTTTCATGCAGGTGAAGCAGATTATGGAGGAGGCAGTCACCAAGAAATTCGTACACGAAGACAGCAGCCATGTCATCGCTCTGTGCAGTGAGTATAAAGCGAGACATCTTCGATATTTCCTTTATGTACTTCCCGGCTAGATATTAACACAGTTGTTGAAAAGCTCTCTCGTAGCTAATATCACTGTGACTTATCATGAAGGAAGTGATTTTGATGTCATCCGGATTAACCGCGCACGGGTTTATGAACTAGGGCTTGAAAGGAGTCATTAGGGACAGCAGTGTGTTGAGAGAAGGCAGCTGACTGGAAGTGACATGGTGGTCCTGGAGCTTTGGAAAAGAGCCAGAAGCGTACGCCGTTGTGGATGGGGAATAAAAATGCGTGACTCACCTCTCTCTCGCTTCGATGACGTGGAGGCAAGCAGTACTAAAGTATATCAGTCATCACTCACTGTATATGTGGCACTGATTCACTGTTAAGCAGGTCTGTACAAAATGTGCCATGAGCTAGCATGACTGCCACAGTGTCAATAGACGATATTACTATCGTCTATTGACCCTGTGTAGGCGAAAAATTTCTCTGTCTTATTATTATTATAAATTAATTCATCTTCTATACCACTTATCGTGTATACAGGTTCGTGGAGGGCCTAGAGCCTAGGAGTCTCCCAGGAGACTTGGGGCACAAGGCGGGGTACAGGGTCTGGACAGGATGCCAATCCATTGCGCGGCATACACATATACACAACTACACGGGCAATTTAGGAACGCCAATTAGCCAAATCTGCATGTCTTTGGACTGTCGGAGGAAACCAGAGTACCTGGAGGAAACCCACCAAGCACAGGGAGAACATGCAAAATCCATGCACACAGACCCGACGTGGGAATCAAACCCGTACCCTTGAGGGACATAGCGACCATGCTAACCCCACAGCCCTAACCCTATTGTTATTATTATTATTATTATTAGTAGTAGTAGTTGTTGTTGTTTTTAATGTTGTTAGTATTGTTTCATGGTTCTGCTTTACACAAATATACTGTACCTTCAATGTTTACTAAAATATTAAGACTTTGTCATCCACCATCTATTTTAGAAATAACCAGTTTATAACATCTGACTCAAAAATCTGATCTCTGCATAAAATAGTGTCACATTTTTTCCCCTCTCTTTTATACACGGTCATCTACAGTCCTGTAGTTAGACTTCCCACCTCTCCCAGAAGTTCTGGGAGCTTCCCATGTATTGTTTGTGGTTATTCCAGAAGTTGGTTTATTTATTTATTTAAGAGCAAGCGAGTGTGGGAGAGAGAGAAAGAGAGAGACACACACACACACACACACACACACACACACACACACACACACACACACTGATTTGTTTCACTTTGTGCTAAGTGAGCCAGTCACTTTTCTCTTATTCTGCTGTGCTTTACATTCAACTTCTCTCCCTCTCTCCTTCTTCCTCTCCATCAATTCAGTTGAGTTTCATGCAGCGCCGTGGCCGAGTCGGCAAAAAAAAGAAAAGAAAAGTGAAAATACATAATGCACTTCACCCCAGAGTGTAGAGAGTAGACAGTAGTTTTGCTTGCTGCACTGTTTGAGACAGCGCTTTTTCTATCGCCCATAGTGGGTTTAATGGTTGTAAAAGTCAGTTTGGAGTATAACAGTCTCATTCATTTATTACTGTTCGATAGCTGACATTTAAACTGACTGGCCTTCAGCAGAAACCAGAGTTTTACAGGAAGTTTCAATTCACAATAGCTGAGGTGTACTTTATATCTTTTAATGTTGGACACAGCCTGCAATTCCAGGTATATAAGAACTCCGAGAACTATTTTTTTCGACTAGCTTAAGTACCTGCCGTTGACAGGAAAAGAGTTTGTAGAAATAGTTAAAAATTTAAAGCTGAAAATAAGCTGATAAGCTTTAATGTAATCAGTGACATTCTTATTTCAAGTTGAAGCCCAAGTACATGTCTGTCTGTCTTCTGCCTAACTTATTAATACAAAGAAATAAAATGTGTTTATTTGTCAAATTTTCTCAAAACGTATTCATTT
>JAOTRS010000048.1:12417444-12428835 GCA_028565755.1 Dinotopterus cunningtoni | reverse complement strand
ATGCAAAATGATTTAAGATGATGATTTAAGATTTCACACACACACACACACACACACACACACACCTACACACACACTCAAACAGATATAAACCTTCTCAAACCCACTCATTATACAGTCCAGAGATACATGCTGCTCAGTAACAATGTAGTTTTTTGTTTAATTCAATTTAAGTTAAATGGTAAACTCTTGTATTTAAAGTTAGTTTGTATTGTTTAAATGCTACGCTTGGTTTTTAAGCAAGAAATCGAATGTTATACGGAACGAGCTACATTTAATTACTTAAGTTTTTTTTAAAGGTTTTAAATTGTAACAAAGTCCGGGGGAAAATGTAATATCGAATCAGGATAGTATTGTGATATCGTATCCTGACTGATGATTCCCTTCCCTAATGAATCCCTTGTAGTTGTTCGGTATTCAGGGTGCCAAGGATTTCCTTCTTTATTTTAAAGTTCGAAAGCATTCAATTTTTCATTTTAAATCCATCAAGACTAATATGGTCTTACACTGGTTAATCCCATTGTGTATTTTCCAGCGTTACAGTTTAATGATGATACAGGGGGCATTGCTGGCTCAATGGTAGGTTACTTGCCTGCCATGTGGAAGGTCCGGGTTTGATTCCCCCCCAGTGCCCCAAACCCCAGCCACTGGTGCAGTGCCGGTCCCAAGCTCGCATAAAATGGGAGGGTTGTGCCTGAAAAAACCTGAACCAAGTTGTTGTACCGTTTGGATGGTTTGCTATGGCGACCCCTCAATGGAAGCAGCCGAAAGACCAACAATTTAACGAATATCTTAATCTCGGGGCTATAGGTAAAGAACTGAAGAAGCTGTGTCATGCCTTTACTTTTTCCTGAATTTTCACTGTTGTTTACTGATTACTGAGGCCATATGCAGTTTTTCAGACTTAATAACAAATAAGTCTTTAGAGTGTGGGCACGTTCAGAAGTCGGGACAATTTAGTGGGAGTGCCACGATCATTTTAATATTTAAAAAGGCTTCACTTCTTTGTGTCCCTTCATTTGGGGAGTCTTAATAAGTAATATTGAACTAAATCCCAGTTGACGGTACTTGTTTGGTTGTGCAAAACAAATAAACATTTAATACTCGAAATCTCCTGATGGTCGTAAACTTGCAATTCAGTAAATCGTTTCCGGCTTTTTTATCGTGGATTTTGCACAAAAATTTTGTATTAGACCCTTGATGGAAATATGGAAACATATCATGACAACCTGTTGCAGGCGGACAACAAGGACATTCTGGGTTATATCATCCAGCTACCTCTCTAGAGGCTAATTCAAACAGTGGTATAGATAAATAACTAATGGTGCTTTTACGGTCTTGTGTGCCACATTTGCAATAAGAAGCACTCAGGGTTTGAGAAAAGCTTGCCAGATTGCACGCTAAACATCTGCAACACTGTGGTAATTAGGTAGTAATGACTGAATGAATAGAGATATGAGTCACTTGTGTTTATCTAGTATTGCCACTGCAGATTCTCACAAGGCAACAAAGATTGAACATGCAATTAAAAGTGCAGACACCGAGACAATAAACATTTAATTGCAAGCACACGTGGTTTGTAGATGGCGAACCTGCTCCTGCTTTATTCACCAGACAGCGATATCGGATGCCATGATGCTTACTGACCCCCCACACGTCGTTCAAAACATTTCAGGCTTCTATAGAGAAGAGAACTGCCGCAGGTTTTTGGCCTGAATCAAGGTTGAAAGCCATGTTCCATGATTGCTTGGTTTTTTTGATGCACTTTAGCCTCAAGGTCTAGATTCTTTATAGACTCAGATGGTTTAAATTAAACTTGCTCGTGCAGTGTGATCTTGAAGAAGAATGCAAACCCAGCACTCTTGCAGAAGATACAAAGGAGCATCAGAAACGAAGAGGAATTGTTAAAAAGAATTAGGGAGAGGTAATGGCTACTAGTAGTGCAGGGTGGTTAAGGTGTTGGACTGCTGACCAGAAGGTCAACGGTTCGAACCCCAACACTGCCGGATTGCCTCTGTTGGACCCTTGAGCAAGGTCCTTCACCCCAAGTGCTCAGGGCGTCGAGCTGGCAACCCGACCCTGTAAATAACTTTCACAAATATAGTAGGATTTTCATTTAGTGGAGGTTTTGAAGAAAAAAACAGCACTTCTTTTGCACCTGGAAGGTCCGAAAACACATCCCAGAGGCATCCCGGCTCAGAAATGTCAACACATAATCTCAGACCCAAATTCGCAAGTTCGGTTCCCGGGTGATGTTGTATCCTCCCACAGATTGGCCGAGCTCTCTCAGAGTGGGGGGGTGGGACGCACTTGGTAGTTGTAGGCGTGATGGAGGAGTGCCCTAATGTAAAACACTGGCGTTACCGTTATCTCTCGCAAATTTTTTCAAAACCCTCACTTTTTTATAGCAAGCTTAGTTCAGTGAATTAATGAGACAAGCAAGAACAGCAAACTTAATTTGAGCATCTCTTCCATCTGTTGAAATGTAGTGAAACAAGCTGTGGGTTGATGAAATGTCTAATTATTTACTCCAAACCCCACTTTGGCAGGCATCATTACATTTGAAATTGAATCTCGTTGTGGAACTAATTTAGAATTACAAGCTGGGAAAGTCACTAGAGGCCTGGGAAAGGGCTCAGGTATTCCACCGCTTACTTCGTCTCCATGACAACTTAGTGTCCCTCTCAACACACACTTGGCTATGTCAGAAGCTGTTACGTGCAAATACATTCTCTCACACTAGCACACACACACACACACACACACACACACACACACACATGCACACACATATACACAAACACAGGCAATCTATTTTCTCTATTAGGGGTCCTGATTAGGGTTATTTCAGGATTTCTGGAGGCTTTGTGGCTGGGTTTGGTGATGACAGTGGGTGGTGTTTGTGAGTTTTGGCATGTCTGACAGGCCGCCTCTGAACTCTGACAGATTTGGGCAGAGCGGTTTCAAGAGGAGCGTTTCGAGATATCACACTGGGCATGTCGGCTCTCCTGCAGCGTGACTCAAACACTCAGCCGATAAAGCTGAGTCGGATCCGGTGGTAGGGACCATGAGAAACACCCGCAGGCTCCTTGTTCTCTCTGATTTAAGCTACAGGACATATCTGCAACACTCTCTGAAGCCATTTTTAACATGCTCTCTTTACTCCAGAGCACATACTGTAGAGATGTCTGCTCGTCTACTTTAACTCAGGGATTCTAACAGCGTTGAGTCGGAAAAGGGTTAAACACGGGCTGCAAACGCAGGAGACTGACACCGCAATTGATTATGACCATCTACATTTATTACCTGGTGAGAACAAGCTCTCGAGGGCTTGAGTGCTGAATTTAAACTTCAATGATGTGACAACAGGTGAGTTAATGAAGAAAAAGAAACAGAAGGAATTTGATGCGACTCAGAAAACAAATCAGCTGTTGTTCATCCGTGCTTACGGAAGAGAGTAGTGCAGATGGAATGCATCATTTGTAAGGATATCACCAGCAGACTGAGGTTATGGTTTAACCAGAAAAAAGATGCCGATGATTAATATATCTCAAGTAGCTGAAATGTCCTAGTTGGTTGAAGTGTCCTAGTTTGAACAGTAAACCCTTCTAGTCCCCTGCTTTGTTTATTAGTTTTGCTTTTATTAATGTTTTCTGTCACCCAGGATCCAGTGGGATTTCAATTCATTGCCACACTCACACATATTTACACCCTGATTTTCACCTTCTACCCAAACCTACAGTACAATGACATTGTATTCAAATACATGTACTTCAACATGGAGTCGGCCCCCCTTTTGCAGCTATAACCGCTTCCACTCTTCTTCTTTTTCCACAAGATTTTGGAGTGTTTCTGTGGGAATTCGTGCCCATTTATTCTGTCATGTCCACATGAGGTCAGGCACTGATGTTGGACGAGAAGACCTGGCTTGCAATCTCTGTTCCAGTTCGTCCCAAAGGTGCTTGATGGGGTTGAGGTCAGGGCTCTGTGTTAGGGCCAGTCAAGTTCTTCATCAAATCATGTCTTTATAGTCCTTGCTTTGTGCACTGGGGCACAGTCATTTTGGAAAAGGAATAGAAAAGGGCCTTCCCCAAACTACAAGCTGAAGCAAACTACATGCTTCTGTGGCAACTTTGTTGATACAAAGTTGCCACAGAAGCATAACATTGTCCAAGATGTCTTGGAATTCTGAAGCATTAGGATTGCCTGATTGAAACACCTGAATTCAATAATTAACAGGTTTGTCCATATAGTTCATATGTAAGTTCAAATTTATCAAAGCCTCGATCCAAGCTATTTCCACATATTTGGGCCACTCAAGGAGTTCCTGGGAGGCCAAAAGCTGGCTCTGGCGTGCTGAAAAAAACCTTCTTTCTTGATGGTAGTGAAACCCTGGGATAAGTGCATTAGTGTAGCAGGGGATTATATAGAGAAATAAAGGTAGATATTAGTCTTATAACTGTGTTCTGTTTTTCTGCACAATTAAAAGTAATTTCATCATCACACTCCCTGTGTTGCATCTTTTGTCTTGTATTACTGATCATTATTTCATCAGATTTAATATTTACATTTACAACATAGTGTTAGCTAGTATAATAGGTCCAGGTGTAAGAATACCATTAAGTGTAGAAAACCTGTTCCGAAACGTTCCCCCTATTGTCTGGAGATCAGACATCCTTTTCCTTGAGTCAGGTGCAATTGAATATTCTTTCTGGGTCGGAGCGATGGCGTATTCTCTTTTCCCTGTCAATCAGATCAACACCGTGTAATCACAGGTGTCTGTGAGCTCAGTCATGTTAAAGAGGGCAGATCGTACTTTACTCCCAGTGTGCTCCCCTTGCCTTGTTAGTGGAGTCAGTGGGTGGAAACTGGAAGACCGGGGAGATTTTTTTTAAATAAATGAAGGAAGCTGTAATTCAAGTAGAGGTAGAAAGACAGAAAGGCGTTTAACAACCGAGCTGTGAACATTGCACCTGTAGGACTGGTGTATGTCTTGTGTTATGTTGGCTGGAGTTTGAATATGTAGACTTTTAATTACTCGACTTTCCTGTTTAACATGAGCACTCAGCTTGCACAAAGCAAACAGAGATAGAATGCCAAATGAACATCTTATAACCAGAGAGTTTTCACTAGCTCCTATCTCACTCGGGTTTAACCTACAAGAAGCTCATCCAGCCTTGAATGTTCTTCCAACGTTCTTCCAACGTTTTAGTAGTTTTTTTTTCCTTGTTTAGTCACACTGTAAACTCAGATGCTCCCAGCCGGAGCCCATCAACCACGACTCAAGGTGCTCATTGGACATCCGTGTTCTTTATAATCCCTTTTCCAGAGAAGCTATTCCACAGGGTTGTGCTTGATTAGAGAAGGCTGAATTGAGAGTTAAGCACAGGGTGGAATGAAATGTACATCATTTTTTATTGTGAGGATGAATGCGTTGTACAGATGTTGCTTTGCCTTGCACCTGTTGCATAAGCTTGTAAGGGTAAGAGAGCAAGGAGATTTATCGGTTTAATATGTTTAATATTTCCTTTTCCCTTTATTATCTTTATTTCAAAAACAACATTTAGTCACGTTCTTGTTGCCTTTATTAAGACATAGAAAATGGTGTAAAGGTGTTTTTTTTTTTGTTTTGTTTTTTTTAAACCCTGTGGTGTGTCTCCCCCCCCCTTGTGACACTCTGTGTAATAGTTGTGGTTGTACTGACACTTGCGAAAGTTTTTCAGACCCAAAGCCCAAATATACAGCTGTGATTTACCATCGATTTGATTCGATTTTTGGGCATTGAGATTTTTCATACGATTCAAAATCACTATCGTCTGATTTGTCTCAAACTGCTATAAAAGTTAACACTGAAATATGTGAAATGTGAAATTCTTTACCTGCGCCATGTAGAACTTGTGGTGTTGATTGTCACATCTCGTACAGAGGAATAATATTTTTTTGTGGCAAATTTTGCGCCACACTCCAGTCCAGTAGGTGGCAGTATCTCACCAACCGCCCATAAACTCGAACTAAAAAGTCAGCATGCTCTTGTAAAACATGAGTATTTGCACAAGATGCCAGCGGTTTCTATTTTCTGCTGTGGTATATTATTTTGGATTAGAATTAAAAATTTGAATTAACAGTTGTAAGGTTTTAGGTATTTGCCTGAGATTTAACCTGCACCATGAATGAAATCAAAATATTGGGTAGAAGTGAGGTTATGAACAGTTTTGACAGCATACTGTGCATGAATCAAACTGTGGGTGCGTCTCAAATCGACCGCTGGACAGAATTTATTAAATCTTTTAATGAGTTAGACAAAGAGTTCTCCTGTACAGAAAGACAGACAGACAATAATATCACTGATTACATTAAAGCTTATTTTTAGCTTTAACTTTTTAACTATTTCTACAAACTCTTTACCCATCAACGACAGGTACTAACGCTAGTATATTATATTGCAGCTTCTACCAATAGGGTATCTCCATGAGCAATATTCAAAAGTATATTCTTCATCCCTGAGAAAGACAGAAAGAAATTCTGTATTATAATTATTGATCTGTTTACGCCTAACCATAAAACCACAGTTTCATAGTGCTAGCTATCAAGGCTACCAAAGTTAGATTAGCAAGGTTGTTGTAATTAACTCACATTAGTGGTGTGTGTGTGTATGGGATTGGCTTCTTGTTCACACATGTCCCTTCAAAATATAGAACTTTAGAATACTCCTATTTAAGAGAAACCTGAGTCCCCTCCTCAAACAATCCCACGATCTGTCCTGGGTGTAGTCTCACATTTTAATTTTATTTTTTTCCCCCCGATTTTCTCCCTATCCGCTCCCTCCGCTTGCGTGAGCTCACAGACACCCCTGATTGACTGTAGACCTGTGATTAATGTGGGAGCACTAAGTACCTCTCATCCCTCCCCTCTGAGAGGGCTCGGCCAATCAGCTCTCTCTAGACCTCCGGCTGCGAGAGGTTACAGCATCACCCGGGAATCGAACTCGCGATCTCCGGATGATAGGACGAGAACTTTACCACTAGGGGAACTTATATCAATCCAATAAGACGTTGAACTTCGGATCTACTCTACTGTTCTCTACCTTTCTCTCTTTTACATATACAGCTCTGATGGCGGCCCAGTATATTTGTTCACCTTTTAGTAAATGCAGCGGATGCCAGCTGTCGTAAAAAAGAAATGAAATAAAATTCTCTTTCAACATATTGCCTAGGATTTGCTGAGAAAAGGATATGTCACTCTATATTGCACAATCCTGACCCTAGATTTACTATACACACACAGTGGTACCTTCTTAAAGCGAAAAATCTATATGTTGACTATACGAGTGACTCAGGCAATAAGATTGAGCATGGGAGATGATTAATCAAATCAAATTCAAAATCAAATTCAAATCAAATTTAATTTGTCTCATACACAGTATGATATGCAGTGAAATGCTTATATGACCACTCGTGGCCTTAAAATCTAAATTATCAATAGAAATAAAAATAAATTAGGGAACGGAATAAAGAATAAAATATAAAAACCTTCTTTCTAGAATATAGAAAAACTGCAGAGAAAATTTTTTTATAAAATATGGGATATAAAATTTGTTTTAAAAATATTTTTAAAAAACTAGCTGTACAAAATATACACAATAATGGCTGTACAAATATGCAAAATATGGAAAATGTGCAAAAGTGTGCAAAATGAAATGGATATAAATGTCCAGAAAGTATGCAAAAATGAAATGACCAGAAGTGTGCAAAATGAAATAAAGTTAATAAATGTTTAGAAATGTCCAGAAATGTGCAAATGTGCATGCATGTACAAATGTATAATGTCCATAAATGGACTATAATTGTCAGGTGTAAGAAATATCTATAAAGTGCAGTGTGCAAAAGGATGTTTTTAGTCCTGTGTGGTATTTTGGTTGAGAGTTACATTCATTTATTTATTATATTTATTTATAGAGTTATTTGGTTACCCATAATCCCGCACCGCACAAAAGATGCGTACTACTTGTATTTCAAGCCCTTGCTCGTTTAGTAAGTTTACATTTATTTTTTATTAAAATTATTTTTTTTAAATTGCTCGTCTTGCACAACGCTCGTAGACCAAGTTACTCACAATCTAAGGTTCCACTTGCAACCTGGACACTACAAAGAAAAAAAAAATATTTGCATTGATGAGTCTACAAAGCCCATGAGAATATTGCTGTGAGTGTAAGTGGACAAATTACAATTAAAATACAATTAAAATACACCGACAACCGAGTAGCGAGGACCGAGTTACTCACAATCCAAGGTTCACCTTTTTATTGTGTTAAAAATCACATGTATTTGTTGTTGGTTGTCTGCAGTAGACCACTTTTGCGCTGGCAGGTGATGCTGGCGTGTTCCACCGGCTACCACCGCAAGTATATTTCACATATATATATATATATATATATTAAACTTGTTACCTTGTGAGAGCACTAGAAAATGAATAGAGACCAGAGATGTTGGCCCCTTGATATCTGTGTGTGTGTGTGTGTGTGTGTGCGTGCTTATTCATCAGTGTATAAATAAATAAGGAAAGCTTTAAAGTAACCCACCATTTTAGCTTCCTTTCATTGAGCTTGGTATGCTTTAACACACTCTGCCTCGCAGCTCCTATCCGAATGACGACATCATGCTGCTATTATTAAAGGTGTTGGATAAATTTCACACAGCAGAAATAGCAGGGGTTCAGTATAACTCCACTCCACAAATTCCCACAACCCTTCGTTTTAGCTGGGAAAAGTGGTTTAGTACTTTATTCGAGGTTAAAACGCTTTCTTCTTCCACAGTGAAAGGGTCGTGATGGTTTTATGCCCTCTATCACAGTGCAACTTTTCTCGAAATGTCTCTTCGAAATCAACACCTCTTCATCGGCGTGTTTGCGGAAAGGGGGATGAAGTTAATCTTTACACAGACCACTCCTAAACTCGCTCTCCGCTCCCAAACCACTGCGGAGTGGGGTAGATGTTGTGGATGAGTCATTAAACTGCTCTCCCACTCGCTTCTCACGCTCGCGCTTTGCCCCCCCCCCCGTCTCTTCTCCTCGATCGGCCAGCGGCTTCACATTTCGTCCTCCTGATGCGGAGGAAGCCGACGCCGTATGTGTACAGACTCGACGTTGTGCACAGGGTCTGAGCGGTAACACGTAAATCCCTCAACACAGTCAACCTGTGAACACTTGTTTATGACCTCACGGTGTTCAGACCTAATTGCACTAAGTGTCTGACTCATCTATGCTTCGCTTCTAATCAAACCGGAGCAGCCCCGTTGGCGGTAGCTACTCTGTTGTGTACCAGTGTATTTTAATTGTACTTTGTCCACTCACACGTGGTGCTCAGCAATATTCTCATGGGCTATGTACACTCATCAATGCAAATCTGATTTTTTATTTATTTAAATTTTTTTCTTTGTAGTTTCCGGGTTGCAAATTCCAAGTAATTTGTTTGTTCTGATTGGTTTGTTCAGGAGGGTTAATAAAAAAAATCCCCTGTAAACTATTTACATAGCAGTTCTAACTACATGTGTAAGTGTTTTATTTTTTTATTTTTTTACTGATATTCTGGCACGGATGAGAAACAGCAACACTTTAGTTCTTTAGCTCTCTCACTTCCTCGTCTGTACACTCTGGTCAAATGGATAAAGGTTCAGATTTCATGCTCATACATCCTTCAACGTCATCATGCTTGTCGTTTTGTAGGCCGGAGCTGTTTCTCAGTGCAACCGCGTTATATACCTGCATTGTATTCGCTTTCTTTGAGTCCGACGTTTTAAACCCGTCACTTTAATTTAGACTAGTGTAAGAGTTTGTAGAATTCAATCAAGCCCATGTACATGTCTGTCTGTCTTTATGTACGGCAGAACTTTCTGACTAACGTATAAATACAAAGAAATAAAATAGTGTAATATTGAGTATATTACGCCTTGTTCACGCTAGGTTGTCATTTTTCCGTCGTCAGCCAAATACACTCCCTGTTCGTTATTCGGAGAGTGAATCACAGATGAGAAAGTAAAAAAGGTTGGATAAAGGTTAAGTTTTGTCTTAAAACGAGTACACTGTGTTAAAATTCACTTATACAACTTCAGCGCTGTTATTTCAGCCGTGAAAATATAAACTTATCCCAGTGCAAATATTCAGTTAAGCTTTTCTAATTAATACCTATTGGTGCAGGTGTTAGTTTAGATTGAGCAAGTAGCTTATTAGTAGCTTATTTTAAAGTAGATTATTAAATCCAGCGCATAACTGTTCATAACATCGCTTTTACTCAACGTTTTGATTTGAGTTATGGTACAGGTTAAACATCAGGTAGATATCTAAGTACTGCAAAAGTTTCATTAAATGCTGTCGGGCCAGTTTTGCGTGATGCTGTGACATAACTGCTCATACCTTCACTCCTGCACAACATGTTGATTTTAGCGCATAACACCGGCTCTCAGTTCAGGTATCAGTACAGGCCCTCACTTCAGACTGCTGCAGGTATGTTTGCTTTAACGGCCCGTGTTTTATCTCATGCTGGCGCTTCACGTTACTGTTACGTATTATGGCCACTAGGGGTGGGCGATATACCAGTAGACACGATTAACCGGTAGAAATTTGTCAACCGATAGAGATTTTGGCCTATCGTCTTAATCGCGGTTGAGATCACGTGATGTTGCACGTTATGTAACCACGCAATACACATTCACTTCTATGAGAAGCCAAACACATCTAAAGTGGGACGAAACCGTGGCACCCGATTGAGCCGGCGTGAGCAGACCAAATATCTGCGCGGCCCAGTGGACAGCGCAGCGCGACTATCTGGATAGCGCAGAGATGATTTGGTTTATTCGTGCAGCCCGGTGGATCGCGCGAATAGAAATAGACCGCGCCGACCAACAAATTACACTTTACCCCGCAAGGCAGAAACAGTATTAAACAGTCCTAACATTTTAAACAAATTGTCTTCAAACACTGCAGTTTCCATAAAGGAAAAATAAACATTATAAATTTAATAAAGTTCAACTTCATAATGTCTGCCAATATCGTTATAGCCTAAGTATGAAAAAAAACAGCTTCCACTTTGTGCATTTTAAACTACAGCGGGGAATTGTGGGTAAAATGTAATTTGATGGTCGGCGCGGTCTATTTCTTTCAGAGTCGCGCAGCGCTGCCCAGTGGGTCGCGTAGGTTTGTGATTCGAGCAGCGCTGCTTAAGTCGGTCCGCGCTGCGCGATCCACCGGGCTGCGCAAATAAACCAGATCATCTCTGCGCTATCCAGATATTTGGCTCAAACGGGTTCCACGGTTTCGTCCTACTTTTGATGTGTTTGGCTTCACATACACTTCAACAATGGAAGAAGACGGTGCAGCAGCAGTGAGTTTGCTTACATG
>JAOTRS010000048.1:12396751-12414326 GCA_028565755.1 Dinotopterus cunningtoni | reverse complement strand
GTGATATATATCGTTATCGAGGTAGAAAATTGCTTCTACCGTGATAGAAGATTTTGGTTATATCGCCCACCCCTAATGGCCACTGTTTCAGAACATATGGTTTTAAACTTCCTGCAGGAAGAATATACATACTTTGATCTGTCAGAATAAAAAAAAAAAGAAAAAGTCAGAATGGAAAAACAAGAGAGTCAGAATTCTAAGAAAAGAGTCACTTGTAATTATGAATGTGAATTGTCATGAGTTAAGACTAGAGTTCATATACAAATCAAAAGTAGTTCAATCGTTTTTTATTCAGTGCTTTTCAGACTGGCGCTGACCTGCGCCTGTGTGAGGTGCATACATTACTCATAATACATAATGCCCCGCCTTTTAAAAAAGAAAGACCAGACCATTCATTGTTCTACATCCACGTACTCTCCTAACCTGCCTTCATGCTTGTCCATGTTCCTCTTCTTGTGTTTGACGTCAAGAAGTGCTGCACACGGAATAACAAAAAAACTCCCACATGAAATCTGATTTGGCCAGGCAGACCGAGCCACATGTTCAGAAAACCAATGTTAATTTGATTCGACCCCTACATACAAATGTGGCTGGAATCGGATTGCAAATGGGTGGGTTTCGTGTGCTTTGTCTCTTTTTGCAAAATGACAAAAGGGAAAAGCTTTTGAGTAGCTCTTTGACTAGAGGGACTTCGAGTCATTTGATGGGAGGAGAGTCCATTTTATTAAATCGTACGAAAGTAAGGTTTGTTTAATAGTTACTGATTTTCAATAGTTATAAGCAAATAAAAAGTGAAACACCAAAATTTGATGGCTTTAATTCAGTTCAAGTTGATAAAATTTTATTTGTAAAGAATACTGGATATTGAAAAATGTTTAAGCCTAACGAGCAAGCCGGCATGGCAAGAAATAACTCCCTGATATGACATGAGAAGAGAAACCAGACTCAAAAGGGAACCCATCTTCATCTGGGTGATACCGGATAGCGTGATCCTTATAAATAAAAGAGAGGTTTTGGTCAGAACTCTCTTTTAATGATATCTTCACGTTCCATGCATTGGAAGACCCAAAACCAGTCTCAGGAAAATTTCTGTCTGTATGTCTGTCCAGCCAGATTTTGTCACAGCATCACGCAAAGTTGACTGGACAGAATATAATGAAACTTTAGCAGTACCTATGCCATAAATGAAATCAAAATGTGGAGTAGAAGTGAAGTTATGAGCAGTTATGTGCCAGATTAGAAACCGCAAGTTATAACAGCGTACTGTGCATGCCAAACTGTGGGCGCGTCTTAAATCGACTGCTGGACAAAATTTAATGAAACTTTTGCAGAGGTTTAACCTGCACCACAACTCAAATCAAAATATTGAGTAAAAGCGATGTTATGAACAGTTATAAGCCAGATTTAATAATCTACTTTAAAATAAGCTACTAATAAGCTACTTGCTCAATGTAAACACACACCTGCACCAATAGATATTAATTAGAAAAGCGAAACTGAATAATTATATTGGGATTAGTTCATATTTTCACTTTCATTGAAATAAAAGTGCTAAAGTGATATTTTAACATGTCTACTTTTTCGATTTCTCATCTGTGATTCACTCCCCAATTACTGAACAGGGAGTGTATTTGGCTGACAATGAAAGAAGCAAAACTTAGCGTAAACGCGTGTAAGATACTCAACCTTACACAATTGTATTTATTTCTGTTAATAGGTTAGGCAGAAAGACAAGCAGACATGTACATGTAAAATCAATGATTACATTAAAGCTGATCAGATTGTTTTTAGCTTTAACCTTTTTAACTATTGCTACAAACTCTTTGTCTGTAAACATCCACTAATCATGAGTAAATCCCATCTATTACTCCATGCTCTGAGGTCGAAAGTGCAAATGTATAACCGTATAATTATACAATTGTTTAACATTACAGCTGACTTCAGAACGTACGTACTGTAATCGACATGGTTTAAAAGGTGTGGGCGTTACCAAAGCTCGTATCACATGCCGTTCTTGAGTACAATCGGCTTCAGTTATTACAGTCGCGCCTGAGCATTAGTCCGGCACCTGCCACAATTCACAGGCCCTCACTCTCTGCTCGATTGTTCTTAACGTTTCTGCTCCACTTATCCATCAACCTTCTGCCTCCTGCTCTGTCTTTTCTACGCAGTCCTGATTCCCCTCCCACACATACGGCACGCAGCTGCCTGGTGCTTCTGTTATGCAGTTCATTATTGTCAATTACGGTGAGTCACATCTCCAGCTTGGCAGCGCATTCACAGGTGGCTCCTCCCAACAAAGGCACAGATGTCGCACAGACACACACTCGCTCGACTCCCATCTCTGTCAAGGATGATTACAAGTCCTGATCGTAGCCATGGATCATAGATTGTCACTAGACATCTTTTTCTTTTAGTATATGGTTATTGTATTTCAGTTTAGAAATCATAACGTCATTCATTCATTCATTCACTTGTATACCGCTAATCCTATACAGGGTCGCAGGAAGCCTGGAGACTATCCCAGGTAAATTCAGGCACAATGTGGGGTACACCTTGGACAGGTTGCAAGGCATATACACCACACGCTCATTCACACACTACGGGCAATTTGGGAACACCAATGAGCCCATCTGCATGTCTATGGGAGGAATCCGGAGTACCCGGAGAAAACCCACCAAACACTGGGAGAACATGCAAACTCCACACACACACACAGACCCGAGAGGTGTGAGTCTACATGTGCATCTAAGGCATAATCAGTCCATATAAATAAAAGAAAGATTTTGTCTGTACATTGGTCAGAACTTGCTCTTTCAATGATATCTTTACGTCTCATCCATTAGAGGACGCGAAACCTCAAAGCCTCAAAGCAAAGGCAAGTACACCATGAAAAATAAACCTTCAAAGATGAACGTACAGATCAATGTATGTTTATTCTCCATGCAGGAAGATCAGAACCAGTTTGTCTCATATGTTCCCGGAATTAAATTAAATTGAATTGAACATCAAAAGGACTTGGGCTACTTGTGGGATCTCCATGCCAAAGTTGGTACTGACTTGTTCTACAAACTATGGACTATTTTCTTTCTTTCCGTGTAGTGTTTGTTTGTTTGTTTGTTTAGGCAACTATTAACTGATTATAAAAATCCACCCCATGTTGGTCTTACACACTCACTAATCCTGAGACCCAATCTTTCTTACAGAGCAGTGGTGTTTTTTTGTTTTTTTTTGGTCATTTGAGATTCTTTTAAAGGTTTTAGTCCATACCGACATGATTGCATCACATAATTGCTGCAGATTTGTTGGTTGCGTTTATGCTGCTAATCTCTAATTCAAATCTGGTGACTGAGGAAGCCGCTAAAGTACATTAAACATATTGTCATCTTTATGGAACCAGTTTGAGACTTTTGCTTTGTACTGTGAAGTTTTATTATGCTGAGAGCAGCCATTATAAGATGGGTTGCTTGTGGCCTTGAAGCGTGAGTGTGGTTAACAGTAATACTTAGACGAGGTCGTGGAATTGATGGTTCCCCACACCATTATACCCCCACCATCAGGTCATACATAAGGCAGGTCGCATCTATGGATTCATGCTATTGAAGCCATTCTGTATAAACTCTATAGACTTATCCAACTAGGGAACATGGAGGCCAACGGTGAGCCATGTATTTAGTCCCATTTTTTACAACCGTGGTAGGACCTCCAGTCAACATGATCATTCACACACTCCAGCCCATTTGGCAACGCCGATTAGCCTAATAGGCACGTCTGTGGGAGGAAAATGGAGTACCTGGAGGAAACCCACCAAGCACGGGGAGAACATGCAAACTGAACTATGACAAAGACCCAGAGGCGGGAATTGAACCTGGACCCTGGAGGTGCAAGGTGACAGTGCTAACCACTGCGCCACCGTGCTGCCAGCTAAGATAATATCAAACCCCTTAGTTCTTGCTGCTAAAAAATAGGAAAAAGTTGAAAAGCCCAGTGTCTGCCTACTTAGTCTGTTCCTTCCTGTCAGCCATTGCTGTCTGTGCCTCTGCCTTAATTAGATCTGCTAATGAGCTCAGAGGAGATTGAACTACAGGGATGTCAGGTCCAGACAACTTCTTTCCCCCCTCCAATGCTCAGCCTGGCTGTTCTTTCCATTTGAAGAGAATTAGGGAGCTTTCAGCTATTAGCGTGCCATTAGGAGCCCTTCTGTCATTTCCTAAGCAGAGCTGCAAAACCTCAGCGATGTGATTTGTCAGGCCAAATATGGTCAATCCGCCTGAGCTCATTAAAAACCAATGTGAAGTGCGAGGCGCATTTAACAGTACCAGTGCCCTCCCTCTGATTGAGTAGAGGCGATTCAGCTGAATTTTAATAAAGCCACCATTACAAGGAGAAACGTGTATACCTTTCACATTTAGTGTGTAGTAGTTAGCACTATCGCCTTGCACCTCCAGGTTCCAGGTTCGATTCAAGTTAATGGCACATGGTTTGTGCCGGATGCCCTTCCTTTTTATTTTTTAGGGGGGATTTTTTTCCCCCGATTTTCTTCCTAATTTATTCATGTCCAATTTCTCCCCGTCACTAGGGGGCTCCCTCATTAAGGCTACTACTACCACTCAGTTGGGAGGGCCGAAGACTATCACGTGTTTCCTCCAAACCATGTGACGCAAGTCGACCGCATCTTTTCAAACTGCTCGCTCACTTGCTGTTGGGGGCGGCGTAACACACTCGGAGGACAGCGCTATCCGCTTCAGAGGGGTGGGATAAGTACCTCTCATCCCTCCCCTCTGAGAGAGCTCGGTCAATCAGCTCTCTCTAGACCTCCGGCTGCGAGAGGTTACAGCATCACCCAGGAATTAAACTCACGATCTCCGGATGATAGGGTGAGCACTTTACCACTGCGCCACTTGGAGGCCCTCAGATGCCCTCTTTGCCGCAACCCACCCATTTCTCCAGGTTTGGGTGTCACACTGAGCATGCTGGGTATTTTATATGGGTGTAGGTTCGCCAAAGGGTGGCACGGTGGCTTAGTGGTTAGCACTGTCGCCCTGCACCTTCAGGTCCCTGGTTCGATTCCCACCTCTGGGTCCGCGTGCATGGAGTTTGCATGTTCTCCCCGTGCTTGGTGGGTTTCCTCCGACAGTCCAAAGACATGCAGATTAGCGACGGATTGTCCGGGGTGTACCTGCCTTGTGCCTGAAGTCTCCTGTTTATAGGCTCCAGGCCCCCTGTGACCCTGTATACAGGATAATGCGGTATAGAGTGAGTGAGAGTGTTTTAAAGCTTTAATTGTTTTGATAGATTTCTAGCTCTACAATATGTTAATGCCTTATATGCACCGATATCAAGAGATGGTGTTTTTGAGACCTTTGTGGGCAAACCACCAAGCATGCAAACACAGAATTGTATTCTAATAGCTTCTATGCAAAAATAGAACTCCAGTGTTTCAATTTACACCTAGCTCATCTCACCACATGACCTTTTCAGCATGCCTCATCCCTGCCTCAGTGTTTTTTGAACATGCGTTTTAACCAAGCACTTAGCACTTAGATGATTCATCTGATGCATGCATGCAACGGTTAGATCTGACTGCTTGTTTATCAAGAGCGGTACGGAGGTACGGTGGTTTCTGCCCGAGGGAGGAGCCTACTGATTCGTAAACTTCTGGATGGTTCGAATGTCACAAGAAACAAATGTGTTTCTGGTTTGTGTCCTTTTTTGTGCACAAATCCTGTGGATGCAGCTTTAATGTTGTATGGCCGGCAATAAAAGAGCTATTAGCATCATAAAACCGATTATGCTGTCGGCCAGCACCTTGATCGTCCCAAGATATCAACAGTATCCATCATGTTGGAAGACAGCAGCCTGACTTTTTCCTCCAGTGTCGCAACAGATGCAAATCTCAACGAGTGGCCTTTGAGACGCATTAAACATCATTTATCCTGCTATCACTGCTATATATGGGGATCTACTGTATCAAGAATACCTGTTCTATTAAAAGGCCTGGCTGCTCTGTATTGCTATTAAAATCTTTCTTCTGGTTATAAAATGATGACTAGGGGTTGTTTACCCATTTCAGTAAGGATCCTGCGGGGCCCAAACCGAAACTATAGCACTCTTGATGTTTGTCCCGTGTTTCTCCTACTAAAATATTAACCACAGCGTCAGCATCAGCCTGTGAATTGTCTCGCAGATGGTAATTGCATTTTGCACTCTGTGTCTGGTGCATCTGACTGAAAAGCCACCTGGCCCATTAGTGTCTTCAAGAATACCAAGCTTTTGCAACCATGCATTTCTAGTCATGTTCATTGAAAGCAAAGGCCCTTGCTTTGTTGCGAGTATGGGAAGTGCTCTGTTTAATAAGACCTCCCCTCTCTCTCTCTCTCTCTCTCTCTCTCTGTGTATCCCTTCCCTACCTCTGTCCCGATCCATGCTTTCTTCCTCTCCCACTCTCAGGTGCTATTGAGGCTTGCCTGGGTCACATGCTGAAGCGCAGGGCCGCAGGCTTCCTCCGCAGCGATAAGATCGCCGCCCTCTTCACCAAGATCGGGAAGGTGTACGCCACAGCTGAAGAGGTGTGCCGCAAGGTCCAGGAGCAGCTCCAGCAACAGGCTGACATCTCCAGGTCTGAGCTTTACTCAAGTGGAAGTTGTTATGCTAAAAAGTTGTAATGAGGAACTTTTTTTACTAGCAAAAGCTAACTCTAAAGCGTGATGTACTGTACAGTATATGGACCTTGTTATAGATTTAATAAGATATTAGATCTGTATTTGGTGAGTAAAATCATTTATAGGTGAGATTTTTTTGCATCGTTTACCGTTCATATTGGATCAATCAGTATATACTAAATAAATGGCAAGCAGAATGGGAAGAATGCCAAAACAACAAATTATTTGGAATAAGCCCAGTGGTGGGACAAAGCTCGCTGCTTTCACCCCTTTTGATCCAGACACGACCGAGTCGTATATACAAGGTGCCGTAAAGCCTATACGATGTCAGCACTGTAGCACTAACCTGACTATAAAGCATATACCTTTGATCTGCCCAAGTTTTAATGCCGTGAGACGACGATTTCTACCTGAACAAACTTTAAAAGACTTATTCTGCAAGAAGAAACCAATAAAATGTTTACGTTTTAGCAAATTTTATTTATTTATTTATTAATTAATTAATTAATTTATTTATTTATTTATTTATTTATCCATCCATTTGTTAACTTTATTTTACTACCTTTTAAATCGCTTACGTTATATCTAGAACTATAACCAATTTATTATAGTGGTTCGTATAAATTGGTTGAATGTTTAATATGTATCTGCCGAAGCTGATATGGCAATAAACCAAAAAAAAAAAAAAAAAATGATCGCGGCACAAAAAAAAAAAAATGCTAGCTACAAGCACAACAGCAGCAATGGCTTTCCGAGCAGTTCTCTTCTCTTTATCATTACTAGAAAGAATTTGAGCTGCCCATTGCATATCAAGTCCATTTTTTAAATATGGTGGTCACAAACTTTTGATTGGTCGTGATGATCCCGCCCCCAGCCCCTGATGCAAGAGGTTTTTTGTTCTAGCTCAGCAAAGTGTCGGAGCCACCATGGAACCGTTTTTTTTTCTGTCCGAGGGCCGGCGATTTGGCTGTTTGAAAGCAAAGAACTGGTTCAAAATTGGACATCGGCTCCGAACTTGCTCCGGAACCGCCCTGCTGAAAAAGGGATGCTGGAGTTCTGGGAATTTCTATGTTGATTTTTTTTTTTTTCAACCATTATTTTGTCATCATCACCTCTGATCATCACAGTCACTCCATTTAGCAATACTTGTTATCACCAGCTTTTGCAAAATGATATTAATCAATGCTTATGCCATCAAGAAAAATCTATGTGAGAAATTAGCCGAGCCGCAGAGCTGTTTGGTGGGTCCCTAAACAGCCTTTGCAGCTCTTTGCCGCGAGTGAGAGATGGTTTGTGTGGATGAGCCAATGCTTCACTTGGCTTCTTATTTGTCCATTAATTCTCCATTAGCAGACCCACATGGCATATGTGGCACAGAGGGTTTCTGAACAAAGGGGAGAAATCTCTCGGTGATTGTAAAGGACCGGCGCACAGCCTTTGTCTCCTGTGTGTATCTATAACCAATGTGCAAAACACACAGCATCAGCTTGCACTTAGCGATGCTTCGAAACACAGCCTGGATGTAGTGCATCTCTTACTCCTTCCCATTCCACCGAGGCCCCATTTGCTCGGTTACTCCAATTGCCATGGCAACATTACAGCATCATTAATCGCTAGAACAAAGGACATAAACATAACTGGCTCATTACAGGATATCTGTTCGACAACGATTAGGGCTCTGAAAGGTTATCGCTAAGTGCACCACGGACTCCAGCAGATTTGTGAAGGCACAATGGTTCTTGCACTCGTGGCATGCTGGAGCGTCATTCTTTTCTGAATTCGCTCGTCATCTTTCTCTTCCAGTGGCACTCGGAGCACTGAAATCTAATGAGGCTGCGTCAGCTGTTGGAAGCCGCTCGGTGGAGCTCCGTCCCGCAGTGCAGATCTGATCTAATTTGGTTGATCCATTCTGGGTTCAAATCATGTTAGCTGGATGTTGCTGAGAGATAAGGAGAGAGGTGGACCTCTGGGTCGTAAGCAACAGTGGAAATGTGTCATCTCCTTACCCTTGGAAGGGCTTCTCCCATTGTAAGAAAGACAAGTCTAGGGAGATGTAGGGAGTTGCTCAGTCTGTATTGTGTACCATCGTAACATTTTTGACTTGTGTGTAGTAAATAATGAAACATGCAGCGTTTTGGCCTTTCAGTACCTGACCTGAACTGAAGTAAACAGTATAACTATAATACTGGCTAGGATTGACCAGAATTACCAAAGAGAATTTTGTTTAAAGGGACCTGTTGCATCTTTTTCATTAGCTGAATTTGCAGCACTAAGGTGGGATCTTGTTTGTAATAAAAACCTGATTAAGCTTTTTACAATTTCATAACTTTTTTTTATAAACGCGCATTTGTCATTTGCTTTATTTTTTAGGGTTATCACTGTCGCCCTGCACCTCCAGGTTCCCGTTCGATTCCCAGCTTTGTGTTTCCAGTCCCAAAACACGCAGATTAGGTTAAATGGCATTCCTCAATTGCCCTTAGTGTGTGAATGAGCTTGTGAGTGTGTATGTGTGTGTGCCCTGAGATGGATTGGTACCCTGTCCAGGGTGTACCCCGCCTATTGCTCCAAGTCTCCTGGGCTAGGCTCTAGGCCCCTGCGACCCTGAATACAGGATAAAGCGGTATAGACGATGAGTGAGTGAGACAGGATTGTCAAAGGTCCCAACAGTGGCGACCCGGCAGTGGCGTGGATCGAACCCCCATCCATCCGATCAGCACTCCAGAGTCTCAATCAAGACGCTGGATGTTATATGATCTGAAAGTTATACGTCATGTGATATGATCTGAACTGCATCAAAAAGGGCCGCACTGGAGAACAGGGTTTATTTTGTTCATTAATCATTGTGCCCTGTTGCTTCCAAGGATTACATACCGTCCATATTATTTGTTCTCTATAATTGCACTAGTTCTTCTGGTCAGGCAAGGCGTTATTGCTCTCAGTGCAGAATCTGACTGTAAATCGCAGTAATATACGCATAGCTTTGGCAAGCTGTCTCACTCTCTGGGATTTATTTGCTTAAAATGGGCTCCTTAGTTGCACCCAGCTCGACTGGCAGGGCATTAGGTGATCGATTTTAAATGAAGGTTTGGGCTGGGGTGAGGGAGGAGGCGGCGGTGCAAGAAGTTCGATCATTTATCTTTGGGCTTGCCTTAACAGATCAATGGGTTATTGGCTTAGGTCACTGTTGAGCTTAATCATGTTGGTACCCGAAATGCCCACCGGATGTCTGTCTGCGTAATTCCCTGCTCGGTGTAATAGCGGCCGCTTTAGTCCTGTGAACTTCTACCATGCGTAAGTTGCTAACGGTGCCATCAATTCTTGGTTTTTAGCGTAGTGAGTAAAGGTCATGCTGTCTCCATGTCTCCATGTCCTGATGTCTTCATTCTAACAGTCCTTGTAGATTTATGAATCATTCCCAGCACTGTGGTGAAGTTTCCTTTCTGAAGCATCATTCCTGTAACAGTAACAGTAAATGCTGTTGAAGTGTAGCGTCTAGCCGTCCGAGTCCTGATATCGCTCATTTCTTTTTCTGATTAAAGAAAGCAGTGCTCTGAGGTGAGCCACACAAGATAACACTTTTTTATTTATACAGTATGCATTTCGGTACCGCTAGGTGAACGGCTTTGCAGGTAGGTATAAGTGGCTGTGAATAAGCGTGTCGTGACTGCTGCTAGCCCTGCTGGACTGCATTAGACAAGCTGAACACTGTTGCTCCCCTGTGGACAGACTGTGTGAAAAGTACAAAAGATTGCATCTAAAGATAAATTACCCACCCTGAGGCTGTGTGATACTGGAGATAATGTCATCCCGGGTCCTGTGTGGCTCTACTTCTGTAAGTTTGTGCATACGCACACATGCAGGAAATCGGATTAGTTTTTTTAGATAAGTGGTGAAATCGTATCTCTCAGTCAATTTTATATCTATATACACAGTTGTACCTCGGCATACAGATTTAATCCGTTCCGGAGACGAGGTCTTAAGACGAATTTTTCACAAAGGAAATAATGCACAGTAAATGCAGATAATCCGTTCCAGCCACCCAAAAATATTACCAATATTATGAATTTCCAACGCTCAATCAAAATGTTTAGAAAAGACATGTAAATGAATTAAGATATGAAATACATAGACATTAAACCTCACTTGACTGTAATTTACACTTCCTCCTGACACTGGGTGCTTTAAAAAAGCTACTTTGCTAACCATCTTGGGACCAGAGGTGGGTAGAGTAGGCAAGAAATTTACTCAAGTAAAAGTAGCTGTACTTCAAAATAATATTAGTCAAGTAGAAGTAAAAAGTAGTCATCCAAAATATTACTCAAGTAAGAGTAAAAAATATTCGGTAAAAAGACCACTCGAGTACTGAGTAACAGTTTCAATCGTAATGTCCGATTTTTCTATTATATTAATTATATATTATTATAATATACACACACAGTGTGTGTGTGTGTATATATATATATTTATATTTATATTTTATATATGTCATTTGTAAATTATAGTATATTATCCATATATTATAGTAGAATTATATATGTTAACATTGCAACATTCAATATAACAGCTAAACTAACCGCGACATGTTTCCTTAGGTTAAACGTTGAATTTTGATATGCAGTCTGTCTGTCTGTTTTGGCAGACAGAGAGGACACCGTAGTATGAAGCGCAGCTGTTCTTTTGCACTATGTGTATGTAAGTGAAACATGCTTTGTATATGAGGCCAGGGATGTTCATCCTCTTCTGTTACTAATGTTGCTACTTTTATGTCTTTTAATGTAGCAGAGTAAGAGTAGCGTTTCTTCTTCACAAATCTACTTAAGTAAAAGTACAAAGTATGGTGCAGTAAAACTACTCATAGAAGTAATTGTTTTTCAAAAAGTTACTAAAGAAAATGTACCGGAGTAAATGTAACTTGTTACTACCCACCTCCGGTAAATAGGCATTTCAAGAAGATAACGTGCTCAAAAAAGTAATATGATATACATGCATACATGCATAAATCCTGAATGATACAGTACAGTATATACAGAATAAATACAGGTGGAACCTACAGTAGTGCAATGATGAGTACAAGTTGGTAGATGATGCAAAGATGCATAGTGGACGAAGTAGTGCAATATAGACAGAAAGTGACAGTGCAGTGGTGTATTAGTTAACACTCAATGATCAGCAGTTCAGTGCGGTAAGGAAAAGGCTATTTTTCAGTCTGTTGGTGCGGACTCTAAGGCACCTGCCTGATGGCAGAACGGTCCATGATTGGGGAATCATTGGTAATGCCTCTTACTCTGCAGACAGTGTTTCTTGTAAATATCCTCCAAGGTGGGTAGCTTGGTGCCAATGATTCATTGGGCAGTTTTCACCACCCTCTGTAGGGCTTTTTACGGTCCTGAGCCATGCAGTTGCTGTACCACACTCAGATGTTGTTTGTGAGGATGCTCTCAATGGCACAGTGGTAAAGGTTCTGCAGTATCCTGGAGCACAGGTGGGACTTTTTAAGTCTAAAAATTTGGATAAGGGATACTGAGGTTAAGATTGGATTTAGCCTTAAGTAGAGTAAGGTTAGGCATGGGAAAAATTAAATTAAAGTATAATAGTGAGGTTGAGGAAAACAGTAAGTGTGAGGCTAAAATAAGGGTTAAATATACAGTAGTAAAGATACCGTAAAATTGATAAGGTTAAGGTTAGGCTTGCATATAGTGAAGATATCATTACTGAGGTTACAGCTTGGTATAATAAAATATGGATTGGTGATCATGAGGTCGTATTACTGAGGTTAATGGTAAGGTTTAGGTCCGGTATGATTAGGTTTAGAAATATTGAGGTTAAGGTTAGGTATATTGAGTTGGTTTAGTGGTTAGTATTGTCAACTTGAACCTCCCCATCCTTGGTGGATTTCCACCGGGTACTCCAGTTTCCTCTCATAGTCCAAAGGCTAACTGGCCTATCCAAATTGCCAACAGTGTGTGAATAACAATCGGGCGTTGAGCTGGCAACCCGACCCCCAATGGAATAACTGACACAGAAAGGAAAGGATATATCTCTAGGGTGGGAAGTATCTGTTGCCTGATGTGCTGGATGGCATGTAGACGGACCAAAATACCTAATAAAAAAAAAAGTTAATTAAAAAATAGTAAGAATGAGATTAGGGTTGCATATTTTAAGGCTGAGGTTAGGTTAATTTTACGGATGTACCATCCACCTGCTGTAATTGTATTATTTGGATAGTCAATGCATGGATATTCCGTTAACAGGTAATTACATGTTACTTACTAAACCTGTGAAGGAAAACACAGAAATCAATGGTCAACATGATCACAATGCCCTGTGTGCAGTGTGGCTTCTGGTGTAAAATAGTTTTAATTTGCCAATTCAATACAGCTGATTTGCCTCCACTGCAGGTTAAGACTTTTAATAGAGACCTAAAGAAAGCTATTGGAAATGTATTATCTCTCTGTTTTTGTCTCTTGGGTGAAGCATCTAATTGGCCACTTCTACCTACGAGATCATTGCTGAGATTATTTTTTTACATCTTTTAATTGCCTACAGTGTACTGGGACCAATGGGAGTTCAGGGGTTACATTACTGGACTTCACTGGAGCTCATAGGCTCAAATCCCAGCACTGCTGGCAGGTTATGGTTAGGCATACTGTCTTTTAGCTACAGTTGCCAATGGATTAAAAAAAGATAGGGTTAGGGTCAGGGTTATAGTGCATTAGGGCATATAATGTATTTACATTCACTGCCTCATGCCTATCATAGCACTCAGCTCTAGTGAGCCCTTCCTCTAAATCATAGCCTGGCAAAATGAAGTAGAACCTGAGAAATAAGGGGAGCAAAAAGAAAGCAAAATAAAGAGCTGAGGGTAACTCCTGGAAGCTCTCATTCATTAAAAAAAAAACGGCAGTACCATGGGCAGAGGTGGCTCTATGCAAGAGCTAGAACGTTGGAGTACTGACAGCACACCACTCCATCATGGTCTGGAGCACATCACAACTAACCTGACAGAATCAAGATCATCATCGGCCCTGTACCAGGTGTTATAGTAATGACAGAGGAATTTTCAAGCAAGTGTTATGGCAAGCCCTGGAGGACATGTGGTGTCAATCAGCCAGGAACTCTCTATCCCTGTTCACCGATTCTACATAAAAAATACATCTGTCCACCTATCAATTTCTGAGCACTATGCTATAAAACTGAATATAAAACACAAGTTTATGACATTTGTTCTGTGTGATTAAGATTGACAAGCAACAAGGACATCTCGTCGCACTGACTGATTGGATGCTGGTGGTCCACATCTGTTGTTTGCACCTTTTGCTTACTGAGCCGGAGGTTGCTTCTCTGAGCACATTTTATTTTCACCTGTCAAAGTGTGAGAAGAGTTTTACCAGAAACTAGTAAAAGAGTTGACTCCGCATTAACATAGCTCAGCATGCACTCGTTTGAGTCATAAGGCAGTAAATGGAGCCAAGCTCTTCGTACTGGATTTTCTGCATGGAAACAGGAGGCACGTAGCGCACCAATCGGCAAGCACACCAACACAACACTCGGAGAATAATCTCTAAATAGTGAGTGACGACACAAATCTAATCCAGTCTCCTAATCTAAAGTACACAGCAGGATGATGCTGAGGGATGAAGCATGTTTATTTTTAGAAAACAATTCTACGTACTCTTCCACCTGATTCCTTTACCCCGACTCAAAGCACACATGCACACAAGGTGCACGTTACACCCGGGAAAGAGAAAGTCCTAAACAAATTTGCGCTCTACTTAATGCTGAGAAATATAAAGTAACAGACAAAGGGTCAGCATTCAGTTATTCCTGATGTACCATCATGCATTGCTGAGGATGTTTGCTCCTCATGACTGCATAAAACATTTTGAAAAAAAATCAGAAACCTTGTTAGTCCTTGTAATCAGCATTATAGACTGAGCCATTATCAACAGGCTTACATAATCAATGGTGCACGAGCCACTGCTCTGGCCCCGAGTCCAGACACTCTTAATCGCTCACTGAGATCACGTCAGTGTCACGGGTGGCAGTATGACAGAATGCAATTATGTCCAAACAAAAAGAGAGAAGCCAAGGAGTGATGGATCAATGGAGGTCCCCCAGCCAGCCTTTTCTCTGTATGACATGTCTTTTACCTTTAGGTGGCTCCGACACAAAAGAGAAATTTGAAGAGGCACAAGCGGATAGCAGCCTTTGATGAGCAGGTTGGACAATTACTGATCTTCTACTGATAAAGATCTTTTCTTCACGCACGACAGTAAATTAATGAGAAAGAGAAAATGGAAAATGAGACAGAGGTCATCCCTTCTGATTAGTGTTTGAGCTTTGATCATTGATTCAAGGCTGAAAATAGGGCTACATGATTTGATAAAAATAAATAAATAAATAAAAAGTTTGGACATGTTTTTTGTTTAGTGATTTATTTTCGACCTTCTAGACTGATACTGGAGATTTTAAAACTATGAAATAACACATATGGCATAAGGTAATTAAGTAACGACAGCAACAACAACAGTCAGTTGTTATTTTAAGACACGAAGGTCAGCCTTTCTGTAATAGTTCTTGCAAGAACAGTATTATCAAGTGCATTTGCAAAACCCATCAAGCACCATGATGAAACTGTCTCTTATAAAGACCATGCCAGGAAAGCAAAACCAAAACCTACCTCTGCTGCAGAGGGGAAGTGCATTTAGAGTTATCAGCCTAAAAAATCACTAATTAACAACCAGAACCTCAGACTAGAGCCGTTATGAAGACTTTACAGAGCATAAATAGCAGACACATCAACTGTTCAAAGGAGATTACTGCATACATTTATATTCAGCATTGTTTTATAATGTACTGTAGAAAGAAATAAAAATTAGGAAAGACAATGGAATTAGAAGCCGTGTCCAAACTTTTGACTGGTAGCGTATATTAAGATTCTGATGTTAACTGTGATATGTAAATACTAAATGTTTCATTTTATATTTAAACTGAATGTTTTAGTGCCTTTCCATCATGGCAGTGAGCTTTGGGTGAACATTATCCTGACATCACTTTACTGGTATATGATGGTAAGCAATAATAATATGTTAATGTTGATGGGGATCTTCCAGGATGCCCTCATGCCTGCCTTTTACTTTTAGTTCTGCCATCATACATGTAGCTACAGACCTGCCAGAGTCCCCACTTACACCCTGATCACAATCTACACCCTTTAGACCACTGTTTCTGTCTCTGTCTTTCTCTATACATCCATTTCTTCATCCATTTCTTCTGCCTGATGCAATGTCAATACCAGACCCTGACACACTTCCTCTCATCCTCTCAAGCTGCCTTGATTCATCTCGATGCTCTTCACCTGCTCTGCTGGTGAAGAGCATCGAGATGAATCGAGGCAGCTGATTCTTTATCTAGTGCCTTTTGTACTTGTGATTCACTTTCTGCTGCTGTGGATGGTCTGCACTTCCCAAAAACAGTTTATTCACAAGCCTTACTCTTGCTTCAGTGGATAATTTCATCTAGACTTGTACCTTCTAAGAATTGCTGTAATATTAAAGACAGTCCTCTGTTCGTCCCAGGACTCTTATTCACAATACAGTATATTTAGAGCGATTATTCTATATCCCTTTAACACACGTCATAAACATTACCCTTGCTCTTCTACAGCTGTATACGGTAATGAATTATAACATCGCTGTCTGGTGTCACCCAGAACATGTTCGCTGTTGAGGCTGTCTTCTCTCAAGGATTTCTTCCTTTTCATGTCTGGATTGCTGTAAAGATGCTTTGTTGCACGATCACTAAAAAAATAAAATGGTAGGGTATGGTAATGTAAGGTATGGATTTCATCCAAGTCATTACAATGGTATGAAAAAAAAACTTGCATTAGATATTATTTACAAAAAAAAAAAGAATAAAAAATAGAGAATACTTCACATATGGCAATGAATACACAAATATATCAACACTCACTTACTCACTCATCTTCTATTCCGCTTTATCCTGTATTCAGAGTTGTGGGGGGTCAGGAGCCTATCCCAGGAGGATTAGGGCACACGGCAGAATACACCCTGGACAGGGTGAGAATCCATCACAGGGCACACACACATACACACACTCACACACCCATTCACATACTACAGGCAATTTGGGAACGCCAATTTGCCTAACCTGCATATCTTTGGACTGTGGGAGGAAACCGGAGTACCTGGAGGAAACCACCAAGCACGGGGAGAACATGCAAACTCCATGCACACAGAGACGGGATTCTAACCCAGACCCTGGAGGTGCAAGGCGACAGTGCTAACCACTACACCACCGTGCCACCTATACTGTATCAACACTCATCAACACAAAAATCAATTTCGCTCTCTCTAGTTCATCTCGCCTGTAAAAGCACTGCCACTAGTCAATCAGTAATCACCCTCATCTGATGATGTGATGCGGGACAAAATATTTGCAAAATGAAGTATGAATAGAAAAAGATAATGACTTTGCGTCCTGCTCTATCGCTGCCCTGAAGAACGACAGGTTTATTAACTCGAACAAAATAAAAACATTTCGATAATTCTCAGTGCTGGCTGTATTCACATGATAACAGATGATCATTAATATTTTTATAAATATATTTTCAAATATAAAAGCAGTGCTAAGCTTTTATCTCTTTAGAAATAAACTGTATAAAAGATTCCTAGACATTTTCATATTTTCTCATGTAGACACAGATCATAACTTGTCCCCAGACAATGATTTCACTATTCTAATACGGACACCACAACCGGTTACATGGATATGTGGGTACCACACACACTTACTTTTAACACTATTATAACAGGGAGCAAAAATAAATATGATCCTTCAGAGGATGATGAAATCATACTGCTACACAGATACGGATATGTGATATAAATTTC
>JAOTRS010000048.1:12347347-12358914 GCA_028565755.1 Dinotopterus cunningtoni | reverse complement strand
TTAAACAACAAAAATTACTTTTTTCAACAATTAGTCAAGTTTTAAAAATTGTAATTAAATTTGTGTCAAAAAGAAATAAACAAAAAGAAAAGAATTAGAGTGAAAAAGTGAATTTTCAAATAGGATCATATTACACCATTTTACATTATACTTAATGCTTCTTATCTCCCGATCCATGCCATTTATATTTTTAGCATACAAAAAGAAACATATTTATTATACAATAAATAAATAAATACAAGTTCAGGCCCTTTTATGTAGTTTTTTTAAAATTCAAATCTTTCAATGATCTTGAAATTTTACATGATTTCACACGAAAAGACATAAACCCTGAAAAAAGTAAATTACTCTAAAATGCAAAATTGTTAAGATGTTGCAACATAAATTTGACATGGTTACAGACACTACAGATTTTTTCGGGGGAAAAAAGAATCCCTAATATTGCACAGAATGCTTTAACTTAAGCAACAATTTTTATAGGTCACAGGCTTCGAGAAGCTTACATTAATTTTAATATCAATATTCATAGAGAAATATGAATAATTTGCATTTTAATGATTATTGTTTGAAACGAGATGGTACAACACTGAAAAATGGCCATGTTTGGGGCGCATATAAAATCATCCCTCCAAACCGGCTGAATCACTTCCATGCTGCGTTAATCTTCGGCACACACATTTTCTGTATTATATGTATAACAGAAAAAATACAATCCACACCCATACTGTGTCTGTGTTTTGGCTGAGAAGAAGGTTTTTTTTTTTTTTTTTCAGTTTTGCTCCTTAGTTTTTCAGTTTCGCTGGTGGCTTTTTTCAGTTTCCCTTCTCAGGTTCTGCGCTGCACTTTTGAGTTTAAAACTCAAACCCTTCCTTAATTTATTTTTTTTTATTTAGAGTTATGCTTACTCATTAGCCAACAGCTATACTATGGGGCGGGTCTTATATAGCACTGCATTCTCATTTGCATTCTCATTGGCTTAGCCTCTCGGAACAAGTTTACTATCAGGTTTTTTTTTTTCCTTTTCTAGATTAAAAGCATTAATTAGTTATTTCATATTCAGTAGTTAATGATGAACTCCATATAGGACAAAAAAAATTGGTCCATTTGGTTCAATAGGTCCATTTTTTATTATAACCCGATAACTAGCTTTTCTGATATCAATCCACAAATTTTTTTTGCTGATATCAATAATCGGGATTGAATTGGAGCCATCACTCCACAATCACAAATTATTATTATTATTATTATTATTATTATTATTATGAGTAGTAGTAGTAATAGTACAAGTAATCTTACATTTCAATTGGTATTATCATCATGACAGGTATAGGGACGATTGGCATTCAAACCTTTTCTCCAGCACGCCATCGCTGGTTCACTCTTGTCCTGACTTGGACCACTTTTGGTTGGTACGTACTAACCACTGAACACCACAAAAGACCTGCTGTTTTAGAGATGTTCTGACCCTGATGTCTACCCACCAGCCTTTATCAAAGCCACTCAGACCTTTACGCTCGCCCATTTATCAACTTGGAGAACTGATTGTTCACTTGCTGCCTAATTTATCTCACCCGATAATCAATGTTGTTTACTGATTTATTGATTAATGGACGGAGGGATGAGAAATCGTGCACTGCTAACTAACATGCACATTTTTTCCCAGTGGCTCATACATACTTAAATGATTTGTTTTTTTCAGCGCTGTATTATTTTCTCCAATTCTTGTCTAACATGCATGTTGCAATCACAATTAATCGTTAATCAGCTGACAGTTTCGGTTACTTCGACTTGCTGAGCGGTTAAACACAGGCCTATAACTCCTGTATAACGCGTTTGGACGGTGTGTGTCTGTAAGCATCACTGTGTGTCAGCATGAGCCGAGATTCTCCAGTCTTAATAATTTCAGCAGGGACGAACGGCAAAGGCCTTGGGAGGTTTAAAGTTGTCATTATCCATCAGTTCACTCAGGATGACTCAGGGAGCTCGCGGCAGAGCCAGCGGAAAGTCGAAAGACTTATCAACAAAATTCTGAAATATACTTCCATCCTCTGTTCAGCTCTAATTCACACAGGTCGGTGATACCTGTGTGTGTGTGTGTGTGTACGGGGGTGTTAGATTAGGAGGAATATCATCTTGACACACATGATGACAGTTCAACCCTCTTGTGATTACTCACTCCGTGTTCATTATTGCATACCTACATCCAAACACTCTCGATTATCTGCTAGACGCACAATAAGATAAGGAGCGAGCAATATTTTCTCCGAAATAAACCAGATAACGCTGTTCTGTCAAACTCGCTCTCTCATCGTGTCTTTGTGCTTAAGCAGAGGAAAGAAAAAGAAAGTAAATATTTGCAGTCAAAGTCAGAGCTTTCAAGCTAAAGACTGCATACGCACATCTGGTTCCAACTTATTGTGAATCCGAAGGAGGAAATGATTTAATCATAGTATAGTATAGCCGGAGTAGTGTTGCACAGAATCAGCCGCAGTATCGCATCACATCACATCACATCGCATCACGTGCATGTGTCTTCCCACAAACGGACGATAAAGCATTGAGATTATTCTAATTTGTTTTAGATTTAAGAGTTTTGTGATACAGGGAGTCTAATCACGGAAGTAGCTCAAGTGTATTGTACAAAAAACTTGACACTGCATTGCACCAGATACCAATATTTACAGTATTTATTATTTTCAGTGTGTAAGTTAATGTATAAAATGTTTAAAGTCCAGAAAATTGTATTTTTGTGTGTGTGTGTGTGTGTGTGTGTGTGTGTGTGTGTGTGTGTGTGTTAGGGGAGGTCGGGTGCGGAAGAAATAAGTCGGCCTCAACGGTTTCAACGATTCAGTCTATCAGATAGAAAATGTCCTGTAAAGCTGTTCTGAAGGTGAACAATCCTAATATCCTCAACAAAACAAGAGTTCACAGTCCAATACAGTGGAAAACAGCTCCAAGACAAAATGACATCTGGGATTCCCCTCATAAATTAAAGGCGCAGAGACAACACTTAATTGACTAGATTAATTAAACTAAATTGACTTAAAATTAATTTTACTAGATTTATGCTCCTTAAGTGCAGTTACAGTTTTGGTGTGGGGAAAGGGGACAGATTTAGTCAAGCGGATTGGTATATGTTACATTGTATATTTGTGTCAACGGCGTACAAGACTCACTTTGTCGTACTTAAGAACAAATCGGACTTACGAACGCGCTCCTGGAACAAAACTCGTTCGTAAGTAGGAGACTACATTTATTCTGCATGGCAAGTCCAACCGATAAATTGTATTTCATGTGTAATAAAGCATCGAAACCAATCATACTGTATTAGGTGGGATTTATTGGAAAGATGGAAAGCCCAACTTAGACCTCAATACTGGAGAAAAATCCTTCCTTTTCTCCTTCCTCTGTTATATTTCCAGCAGATTAAACATGTCAAATGTTCATGTCAAAACTTTAGACTCCGATTAAATGCTTTTAACACTCTCACACTTAAATCTTACTGTACAGTATTTGACATGGAATGCTGGCGACACCAATCGGCCTATGAGGGGAAACCGTGCAGCACACAGAGTAATAAGTAATGCCAATTAAAGGAATTTAAGGGAATATAAGATAAGGGTAATGTTGAGGGTACAACTGTAATGCGTGTAGAACTGAGAACTGAGTGCTTAGTAGCATTGATTATGAATTTTAATACTGAGGTTAAGGTATTGATATACACGACAAGTAAGGAAGCAAAGCTCTTGAAAAGAAAAGCCAAATAAGCACTCGGGCAGATTTAATTGGTAATTTGTCACTGGACAATCGGTCAATCTGACACGAGCGCAAGCCAAGTTGCATGCTGGTGTCGGCTGGAATAGTATTACAAATATGGACGAGTATAAAACTGTACAGTGCAGTTTCACCACTAGTGCCTCCAGCCAAAGCAGAAACAAAGTCATCTTGCTTTTCATAGTAAATAACCGATAGACAGGGGGAGTTTGATTATTTTTAGCCAATCGGATTAGTTTGGACTAGTTAACTTGGGACTAGTCATTCATTCATGTTATACTGATTACTGCCTGCATCACGTCTGAAACACTAGCTTCCCAGAAACGCCATTAACGGCCCTTCCCTTTTTCTTTAATGGAAAAATACAGCCTGGTTTGATCACCAAAGGCATTGTTTTAGAAGGACAATGCACCACCTCATACCGCTCAACACACCACACTCACTTTGAAGGAACTCGACTTGATCTAAGTCAGTTCTATTTGTCGGCCATTAAAGGAGTTCTTGGGAAGCTTGGGTTCTTGGGAATATTCTTATTCGATATTTTGTTGAGCGATTTGTCAATTCAGAATCATCCTTTACAAAGTAGTTGCAAAAAAAATGCAAGATTATCACTTCTTCTTTTGAATTTAATAGGGATTAGTGCAACAGCACCACCTACTGGACTGGGGTGTGGACCAGAACATTGGCATGGAAAAACGGATTCTTACGAGGTACTAAATGTGACATTTAACATACAACAGCATAGATTGCACAGCATTTTAACGTTTATTAGGTAGTTTTTAGAAAATTTTAGAAAACCTATAAGAAACTCACAGACAGTGCCATTGAATCAAAAATGGCCACGCCTAGAAATTGGAAAGAATCAACAGTCTACCTATGAATCACAGCTCTAATAACTACCTCCACTCTTCCGGGAGGGCGTTCAACTACATTCTGGAAAGAGGACGTGGGGATTTATGCTCATTCAGCAACAACAGCATTAGTGAGGTCAGACACAGATGTGAAGTGAGAAGGCCTGGGGCACAGTCTGAATTCCTTTTATCCCAGAGGTATTCGGCGGGGTTGAGGTCAGGACTCGGGTTCTTCCAAACCAACCTCGCCAAACCATGTTTCGTGCAGAGGGAAGGGAAATCTCAGTGCTACGGCATACAAAGACGTCCTATGTGTGCTTCCATCGTTATGGCAACAGTTTATGGAAGGCACATACTGTACACAGTAGGGGTTGGATGGTGAGGTCTTCATATACTGTACGTTTTACAATATAGTGTAGCTTAGTCATTACTCTTTTGGATAAATGCACTGTACCGTACCTTTCCAGCATCATTGTGGTGATATTTTCTATAGTACAAGTTCTGTACATACCTTTACATGGAAATGCATATATGGAGTACCTTTAAAAACTTGTTACAGTGCACTATAAGCCATTTTAACAATTCCAGGTTAAACATTGATATTGCATGTACAAAAGTAAAAACATACAGGCGTCTACATCATGTACAAAAAATTTGAAATCATTATTTTTGTCTTTGTCTTGTTGGTTCTTGTCCCTCATCCTATTGTGCATAATTCATCAGTATAAAAAAAAAAAGAACAAAGGCTAGAGAAAACCAAAAATTATTAACCAAAAATATTGCTTTGTATTCCACCAGATTAAAAATCAGTCGAATGTGTTTAGAACGGCATAATGAAGAATAAAGAAGAAGAATTCGCACTGCAGTTTCTGTCTCTCCTATCTCCTAGAAACATCCATGCAACACCACCTGAAATTTCCAACGCGCCGTGGTCTTCCAGTTAGGACCTGTTACCATGGAAACCTTGCTCTTGCAGGGCCATTTGCAAAGATACAGTAGAGAAAGCCCGGTGGGACGTGTATTCATTGAACGAGAACACGGCGTGCATGTACATAAAAGCAAGTAAGCAAAGGTTGAATCGATTAAACGTGTGCATTGTGTGTGCGCATCTGTGAGAATTTCTCGGTTTTTATGGAAATCTCACGACGCCTCCGCGCGTCACCAGGCATCGTACTTTTACAGTAAAATGGCACAGCGAAGGCTTAGAAGCACGTCGGAAACGGTATTGTTCAGCTCCAAGCACATGCCTACAGGATGGATTTTAGACGCATGGGAAAAAAAAGAAAATAAAATGAACATAAATGGGATGACTCAAAATTACATAAACCAGTAGTCACGTCACGTTATTAGAAAGGGAATAAAAAATGAGAAAGGAAGATGCAGCTGTTGTAACACCACTGATGCATTTTATACTTTTCATCACTTACCCCTTTACACACCACGCCTTCTGAAACCCTTTCGTCTTGAGGGAGAGACCAGATTATCGTCACATCTCATAGAACTGTTAAGAACGTTTAAAACTGTCAACTCCATGGAAGTGAATGAAAAATGTAGACAGAAAAAAAATAAAATAAAAAATGTAAATATTATGGGGCCTTCGAGTGGTGCAGTGGTAAAATGCTCATCCTATCATCCGGAGATCGCGAGTTCGATTCCCGGGTGATGCTGTAACCTCTCGCAGCAGGAGATCTAGAGAGAGCTGATTGGCCGAGCTCTCTCAGAGGGGAGGGATAAGAGGTACTTAGTGCTCCCACATTAATCACGGCTCTACAGCCAATCAGGGGCGTCTGTGAGCTCACGCAAGCAGAAAAGGCTGGGGAAAATTTGGGAAAATCCAAAAAATTATAAAAAATAAAAAAATATCACTTAAACATATGGAGATGCATCATATAAAAGCGATAGCTATGTTTAATAGTGAGAGTAAGAGTATTTCCACTCATACACAATGTGACACATTCAGGGGATCGGGACTAAACAGCTGTGTGGCCATAAGAAAACCACTTGTACAGTAAGTGAGGCTAATAAAGAGTGATTCATTTAGATAAAGAGCAAATTGAAAAGATTTGAACTTTGGAGAACTTTGGAGCAATGGAAAAAAAGGGTCATGTGACCTGATAAGTCCAGAGTGACTGTACTGTATTCCAGAGCGATGGGTGTGTCAGGGTGAATAGAAGGGGAGCACATCATGGATAAGGCCCACTGTATTATGATCTAGGGCGGCTTCAGGTGGTCATCGTTATGTGCCAATAAAACGAAGTCAGCTGACGACCTGAATGTACTGAATACTGAACGTGTGGTTTATCACATCTATGCATTTTTCCAGCACCAAATTTGAAAGTGTGGTTCTGTTTCTGGGAGCATGAGAAATCATTTTCAGACATGTGAAAATTAGACAATGCAAAGGGTAAACTCAGTCAGCATGGGAGTTATGATTCATGTTAAAATATTTAGTCTCTCATCCAGACATGATGTCATTGCTTAACCTACAGTATATAGAATTTAAACAGCTTTCTAATTACTCATCCGAATCATGTGTGATCAATTCACATCAACATTAACGTGATCCAGTTACATGAGGAATTTCTTGTGAGGATTTAATAGTGCTTATGTTGCCTTGCACCTCCACGTTCCGGGTTCGATTCCCACCTAGTGGGTTTCCTCTGGGTTCTCTGGTTTCCTTCCACAGTCCAGAAACATGCAGATTACGCTAACTGGCCGTCCCAAATTGTCCATAGTGTGTAAGTGTATGTATGCCCCCTCCTATGAGTCCCCTCGCGACCCTGTATACGGGATAAAGCGGCAAAAGCATGTTGTGTGTATCTTTGTTTTTGTGTGTGTGTTTGTGTGTGTGTTTGTGTGTGTGTGTGCGCCCACATGTTGTAATGCATGTAGAGGAGGAGAAGAGTCATGCAGCTGTGCTTGATCGAGGGGGAGACACAGATTAATACTGTGCAGATGTGCAGGGCCGGTCACGAGCATGTACTTCACACTCGGGAAGAAAGGCAGGATCTCGCTATTGTAGCAAGAGAGACTCAACAACCTCGAAATGTACAAACTGAAGCCAGAGGAAATGGTGTCATACAGTCATACAGAGGCGAGCATCTGCATGAGGTGACGTGGGAGATAAATATATTTTAGTTAGGAAAGCACACACACAGGCGCATGCACATACGTGGACGTGAGTGTCTGGAATTAATTAACCACTTAGACCCTTAGCTTTTCCAACCATCGGGAAATATGAAAGATATGCCATTTTAGCTCGTGCCAAAGATTCCTTTCAGCCACAGGACACGTGTGAAAGTTCGATCAAAACGTGAACAGCACATTTTTTTACCTAATCAAATAACATACAGCCGGGAAAAAAAATAATAAAAAATCGCCCAAAAACTGGCAGCGGTCGAATGGCTGAGGACGCATAACTCATAATTCTTCCCAACCTCAATAACCTCATCCTGAGGGGTGGGGGCGAGGGGTGGGGACGAGGGGTGGGGACGAAGGGGGTTCGCATTCTACAGACTTTAATTTTTGAATAACGCACCCTCCTCCCTAAATGTGTGTAAAAAGTCAAGTCTGTTATTTTTCCATTTCTCGACTCATGGAAAATCTCCACACGCGTGTTTTAAGTCTTCTGCGTGAATGACAGATCGCTTCAAGGTGCCAAAACAGTTAGTTCCGTTTTAATCGTAACGCCAAAATGCAGGAAATCTACAGTACGCTAGAAATTTTTCCATAGACGAAGCCCTGCCCTTTAAATCGAGGTACTAGTTCGCTGCCCTGGGGCCATTTTGGCATAACATGAATTTTTATGAAGCCTTAAACGACTTACATTTTCCACAGCGCACAATTTCTGTCATTAACCACATCACTTCCGAAACCGAGCTCCAAGTCACCCTTGTTTAAAGTTCCCGAAGCATTAAAAAAAAATAATAAATCGAGTGAGAGATACTTGACCGAGCAGAGACGCACTGAGGACGAACATATTAGTCCACACCCTGCTCTCACACATTACATACAAAGCCGGTCACCAAACTTTTTTTTTCTTTCTTTCCCTCCTTCCTCCAAAGAGAATTAGTCCAAATGGCAGGAGCAGATTTTGACCTTTGACCCGAAACGAATGACTGAGATGAGATGTGCTGAAGTGCAGTGTCCGCTTACACACCACGTCCTGAGCTCCATATCCGTGTATCTGCAGAGAGCGAACCCATCAGCGGCACGTCCGTAATGGAGTTTGGCGAATGAGGAATAATGTTCACGCTGTGATTGCCTACAAGTCTCTTCTCATTTCATAACAGAGTGTACTATTAGGTCTTGAATGCGCCAGTGGGCTTCCTTCCAACAGAGCATCATGAATTATTAGCGATCAATAACAAGCGAACCAATAACAGTACAGCAGCTGTGACTTCGGAACCTTCCGCAAGCTCTCAGAAAAAACGTTTAAGGTATGCACGCCTAATTATTACATTATTAAATATTATTTTATAAAATTTCCCTTTGGGATTAATAAAGTAATGGACAGGTAGGTAGGTGGCTTAGCGGTTAGCACTGTCACCTTGCACCTCCAGGGTCCGGGTTCGATTCCCACCTGGAGGTCTGTGTGCATGGAGTTTGCATGTTCTCCCTGTGCTTTGTGGGTTTCCTCCGGGTTCTCCGGTTTCCTCCCACACTCCAAAGACATGCAGATTAAGCTAAATGGCGTTCCCATTTTGCCCACAATGTGTGAATGTTGACCGGAGGCCCTAGCAAGATCGTAATATGGGAATGAATAATCACAGTCATAATCACCAGTGGCCTCCAAGGTCCCTAGTTGGACTACAAAGGTTTCTAGTTTCTAAATATAATCAAGTATAGAGTAACTGCACTACCCTTGATTTGCAACATAAAAATGCAAAACAAAAGTAAAAAAAAAAAAAAAAAAAGGTCTTGTAAAAGTTTTGTTCTAAGTATCTTTATGAATGCTCTACAATGTGTTTAAATGCATGTTTAAAAAAAACTTTACGCTCATGAAAATAGGGGTCAGAAGAATCCTGGGCCCTTTAAATGGACATTAAAACTTGAGAACCTCTGGTTTATTCGCATATATTAGCATGCTATGGGTTTTTAGGTCCTAATGAGAATTCAGAAAGCAATGCTCCTACCCTGATATAACTCTAAAGTACTTGCATTCCCAATAAAAACCTGCTGTTGAGAAGTTACAGTGCATACTGTGTATCTTGGGCTCGTGAACTTATCAGCAATTTAGCATTAATGATTGTAGATATAGAAGAAGTACTACTTTTTTCTCAGTGATGACTCAACAGTTTTCACTCTTCAGTAGGTTGTGAGTTCAAATCCCATATGGCCAAACAACCTTGTTGGGCAAGGTCGATAATCTTACTCTGATCAGCCTCACCTTTCCCTTATTCCTAAATTTCTTTCCAAACTGCTACGACTTTAACATCGTGAGAACACACACGGGAGAAATCATACGTGAAACCATGATAAATTGCCAACTTAAATAAAAGGAGCATTTTGTAAATTATTTAGATGCGGAATATAGAAATGTGTTACCATGTTTTAGATTTATTAGGTGCTTTGTGCTTTTTTTTGTAATGAATGGAGTCCAAAAATGTGCTGAATTTTGGGGATGGAAATCACCAGTTACCTCCTGATACGATATTATCACGATACCTAGGTGCCGATTCGGTTAAAATTGCGATTTTATAAAAACCCCTATTCGATAGTAATTTTTTCCCCTGATTTTGTTACAATTTTAATCCTTTAAAAAAGTGTGACGAGTAATCATATGCAGCACATTTCTTATAACATTGGTTTTCTAACTTAAAAAACCAAGAGCATCATTTAAACAAATAGCACGGATCTCTTGTCATCCTTTGTAATTATTATTTCCAAACAAATTTAGTAAACAATTCACTCCTATCACACGGGATAAAAATGTGCAAATAGTTCAGAGTGTGCCACCTGTAGGATTATAAAGTAACGTTCACGTTGAGTGCGCGGATTGAGTGGCTGCGATCATGCGGGTGCATACGGGTCACACTGGACTTTAAATGCATGTGATTTTCGACTAATTAGCGCTTGCGGTATGTACTGTATGTAATGTGTGTGTAATGAGTGGGTTTGAGACAAATTCACTCACAGAGTTTAGAGGAAAAGGCAGATCGGAGGCTTTTAACGTGCATGATCTTTGATAATGTAGCGGCATAGAAATGCGTTTCTGTTGCACCAATCGGAAGCTTCTACGCTTGGTACAGACTAGTTTATATCCGTATATATTACCGGTCACGGCCAAATCAAACTAGTTTCAATTCTAGTCACTGGCCAATCCATTATAAACGTAAAAATAGTTTTTAAAAAAATGACTCTGGATACAAGAACCACCAGACAAACAAATCACAATTCATATCTGAATTGAATAGTGTTGGACTGGACTACTCGCCAAAATCTTTTCCCATACTGTACATTGATTTATTTGTGGTGGCTTGACCCAGTATTAACATTGAGCACTGCATATTCATGTTCATTTTATTTATTAGTTAAAATGGAGAAAATCTTACATTATTGTGGAGTTACTCTGATTTGCTCAGCCCCTCCGTGTACACCCACTCCTTACACAAACACATTGTCAACAGCACCGTCTGTGAATAGCCCCTCTTTGTGCACGCTCTGAATCGGATGTGCTAATGAAATGCTTTCTAAGGGTCGCTTTCTAACATACGCTGGTTCGTGTTGTTGAAGGGTCGGTTTGACATTATCGTGAAAAATGTTTTGAGCCACCCCACGCTTTTTAATATTGAATTCAATTAAATTTTATGAGAAAAAAAATGGAAAATAATATTTTACTGGGACAAGCTACAAAGTACCCAAAGCAGTGGCGGCTGCTAGCTTTTGAAACAGGGGAAGCTCATATTAGGCCTTCATCATAAAATTCATTATGTTATTTGT
>JAOTRS010000048.1:12327470-12342776 GCA_028565755.1 Dinotopterus cunningtoni | reverse complement strand
TTTATTTTGGGCTACCAAAAACTGAAGAGTGCCTGCCCGAAGGGCTACCAGGGATTTTGAAATTTTGCGAGCCCTGGGTATAGATGAAGAGGAAGTGAGTGAATGATCCTGGATTGATGCAACAGAAAGACATTATTAATATGCTGCATTATCGAAAGTTGCGGATAATGAGGAACAATGCAAACAATTTTGTCTCATTACACATGCTAACACCAGTCTAAAACACCCCGAGCGCTATTTAGTCTTGAAACGCGCACTAGAAGCCGTACGTTCACAAATAGCTGTCTGTCTGCTCTGTGCTCACAGTTGCTCAACATGTTCAAGACTTTGGAGGGACTTGAGGCGGTAACCGAACGCCGCGTTTCTGTATAATCCTACAGGTGGTGCACTTTGTTAAACTTAAGTTAAATGTTAAGGTAAACTTTTGCATTTAAAGTAATTTTGTTTACTTTACATGCTTATGTGGGTTTTAGGTAAGAGAACTAATGTTAATGCTGTATTTTAATTACTCATGTTCAATTCAGTTGAAGTTGAATAAAGCTAAGTATAAAACTTTTGAGTTCTGGCAACTTTTTTTAATAATGTATTAAAATTGTAAAAAATCTGGAACAAAAAAATGTAATATTGAATATCGTGATTCTTCATTAAGACAGAATCACAATATTAATCTAATCGGCACTGTGATAATATCGTATTGGGCGTCTGGAGAGTCATATTTCTACTACATTGGTTGATACCAATCCGTATCCAAATCCTGCTCCCATTATTAGTGTATATTAAACAATCAGGTGCATTAGGAAACATTTCATTTTGTTCTGGTTATGCCGATTGCCCTCATGCGTTACTAGCAATAAACTCCCAACACCAGTACAATATTTCTTTTAATCTGATTAACATCATTCCAACTCAACCGTTTGCCACTGGATGCTGATCCGATAAGACACGAGTTTGCATGCGCGGAGCATTCAATCAGAACGCAACTTAATTTGATAAGCGGCAAAGTGGTTCTGCCCGCTGTTAACCTGCTGGAAGTGAAAGAAGTACTTTGTAAAAGTAGTTTGATTCCCGCCTCAGGGTCTGTGTGCATGGAGTTTGCATGCTCTCCCAGTGTTTCGTGGGTTTCCTCAGTGTACTCCGGTTTTCTCCCACAGTCCAAAGACATGCAGATTAGACTAATTGCTGTTACCAAATTGCCTGTAGTGAGTGAGTAAGTGAGTGTATTGGTCATGGGTTGGCACCACATCCAGGGTGTACCCCGCCTCATGCCATAAGTCTCCTTGGATAGGCTCCAGGCCCCCCACGACCCTGTATACAGGATAAAGCGGTATAGGCGGTATTATCTTTGATTGGTTAAAGCTTTACTATACGTTGTTCTCACCAAGTTTATTAAAATGTTCTATTATTCTGTTTATTACTGGAATATCCGAGTCCATGTAAATTGAGTTTTATGTTGAAGACTTCTAAATGCCACAATACCAGATAATTGGTATTTGCATGAACACATCTATGGTTCTTATGGTTCAACATAACGGATAGCTCAGAGTCTCACGGACTGGCCGAAGTAGGCGATGATCAATCCTCATCCTCTCCACCCTTAGCCCCCGAGTACAGAAGTGCTTTTAGAAAACACAAATCCCCAAAGTGTCTGAGAACAGTGCTGGTAAAGAAAGAGAAATAATTTAACACAGCTAAAGATGTCCATTTCTCCAGCAAGAGCCATAAAGCCTCTTAATATGGAGATCAATAGGGAGATATGGAGAACAAACAAAACACTAAAATCTGTCAGGTGTGTTAGAGCGAGAGAGCATGACTAAACTGGTTAGTGCATTTCAAAGCACCAATTACTATATTTTCATACAAGATGAAACCACAGCACTTATAACTATCTATTCTTTTTTCCAGATTACCAATAATAATTGAAAAAGACACACAAAAAAAAAAACTTATTCCTACTAACAAGTAAAAAAATAACACGTGAAGTTCATCTTCACTGAGCTCTGCTTAATGGCCTCTGCCTGTTTGTCAATTATTCATGACGAACTCTAGTGCTTTTCTGCAGGGTGGTGTTTTCCTAAAGTCAGATAAGAGAAATCCCCAGCTGCACAACTCTAAGTAATGGCCAGAGCTCTGCCACAAGTCACCTTAAAAACATGAACATGTAATGGATCTTAATGATCATGTCCTGGCTTTAGTGACGCTGGGCTGGGGTTATGTGGTGCACCATAGATAGAGACCTGGGCACTTTTCTGGCAGGTGCTGTGGGCCAAATTTAATGGATGGTTTTCTGTAAGTGCCCTCTGGGAGTCTGGGTGGGGTTCTGTGTTCATCAAGCCATTAGAGCTTGCTAGGCCCTCCCTCCCCACCACTGAAAATCATATCAATCCCTCCTTTGAAACAAGCCATGGTGCCCCAGTTCCCCTGGAGCGCTGTAGCATGATCGAGGCTTGAGTAGGCATGTTCTACTGACTGCCTCATAAACTCTGAAGCACCTTAGCACCTATAGAAGTGTGTAATCCAGCAAATACAGTACAATGCTTTGGTATGCCAAGCTATTAACTGCAAAAAGGAATAGTGTGTATTCCCATTGTGCGGCAGTTTTTCACTCAGCTCTAACAGTAAGAACTCACAAATTCAGCGTTACGCAGTCTCAATGCATGCTTTCAAGAAGCGCATGCCATTCTCGGCTGAGTGGAGGTGTGACGTTTGACACGCATGCATCGGCGGAATGTCATGTGTCGGAAATACCATGCATACCACTACGTTCTAAAACAAGTGGAAGAACCGAGTGTTGAGCCGAGTTTGTTCAGAAGTTTTGAGGTCGCTGTCGCTCTAATTCACTGAGATTTCACACTAAAATGTTGCCCGACTAGCGGCACATTGCCTTAGCGGTTAGCACTGTCACCTCACACCTCCTGGGTCTAGGTTCGATTCCTGCCTTGGGTCTGTGTGCATGAAGCTTGCATGTTCTCCCAGTGAAGTTGGTGGGCTTCCTCTGGGTACTCAGGTTTCCTCCCACAGTCCAAAGACATGCAGATTAGTCTAATTGGCATTCCCAAATTGCCTGTAGTGTGTGTGAATGAGCAAGTGTATGTATGTTGATGTTCCCTGCAATGGATTGGCACCCCATCCAGGGTATATCCCACCTTGTTCCCCAAGTCTCCGTATAGTCTCTATGCCCCCTACAAACCTTGACACAGGATTAAACGATATAGACGGGCACTTGCTGACTCACATCATTGTTCACTACATTTTTCACACTTGGTGCACTACAGCTTAAGCACTTATTAAGCCTGGTACATCTGATTTCCTATATACAAGATATCAGTCTGTTAGTTGTTCACTGTTGGCATATCATACACATCAAACCTCCGCTTCACAACTCCCCTTTCACACAGACCTCGTCTTGACCCTGTGCTTAACCTCTGCTTCCGGCTTAATGGTGTAACAACAACAACCCCCGATTCTTCCTTCATTCCGTTCGCACAGAGCACAGAAGCCCAATGACGGTGCAATATTTCCGCCCTGCGCCAGCTGTGTGAAAGGGGCTTTGGTTCCACAGGGCTGACGTTCTCAGAGTTGTCTTCTAACTTCCTGAAGATTTTTGGATCTTATTTTTTTCTATAATTAAAATTCAGACTGGTCCTAACAAATTAATGGTAGTACATATTTTAGTTCATATTTATAAACTCCAAGCATTCTTTATTTACCTTGCTAGAAATCAAGGTAACTGTCCTAGTGCATCTTCATTCGGGGAAAAAAAACATGTGCGAGATGACTAATGTGAGACTGGAAGGAAAGTAAGAACTTCCAGAGGGCGCAACAATGGGCATTCAACCCAGATTCTTGTGTCTGGCTCTTCTTTGGAATTTTCTTTTTCGAGAGGGACTCCGCTTCTTGTTTATTTGTGAGTAATGAATCATATTAGACAACAGCTAATTCTGTCTGAGCAATCTGATAGGACGAGAGGCTTTCCACGAGTGTTGATAATGGACAGTAAAGGCACTGAGACGTTAAACTACTCCGTTTGCATCACTCAATGTCCCAGGTGTTCTACAATCGTTAACTGCCGGTCGCAGCATGGGTGAATGGAGGTCTGTATGGTCCACCATACTGACGAGAGAGCAGCTACATCCCAAAAACTCCCTTTGAAGACCAGTCACAGGTCTGGACAGATGTTCTGAATTGCCTCTGGTTGTTTTATTTACTCCCAAGTAACCTCTAATCAAGGGCACTACTTGGCGTGTAGAAGAAGTGATTAAACACCTTACAAAGTGCACTAGCGTTCCATTTAACGCTATTTAAGTTAACAAAGCTGAAAGTGGAATAAGTGAATATATAAATAGAAACTTGAGATTTACTGGACTGTCCACCAGCTCCATGGTTTATTCTTCTCACATTTTGTCTACTGTACATATACTGGGAGGACTGTCAGTCGCCAGCTCCTCCAGTTGCAGGTAGTTAGTTCTGCTAGTCGCGGAAGTTGCCAGTTATGTGTTGGTGGAGCAATGTAACTGATTAAATAAACAAATCATAATCTGTTGGTAATAAATGGTGTCGAACTGTTGTATACAGTAAGTCCCCTACATACAAACATTCGAGTTATGCACTTTTGAAGATACGAACATGCATCTGCGCATGTTCAATCATAGAAGGTAGGTCACAGGTCTGGCATACATTGTCACATGAATGCAGCGTGCATTCTCTGAAAGTGCACTACAAGCCCAAGATGTCAAGAAGCGAGTGCAAAAGCAGTGGTGACGAGGCTGGTACTTCTAAGAAACGGCAAGCAATAACGATGAAGACAAAAGTGAAAATAATTGATAGAACGGAACGAGGTGAAAAGACGGCAGACATAGTTCATTCTTTTAACATGAATTGTTTAACCATCGGCACGATCCTAAAGGACACTGTACTGTAATATACCGTGTAGAACCACTTGTGTTAGTATCCTAGCATCTAGACAATGTTTGTTGGACTTGCGAACAAATTGGACTTACAAACAAGCTCTCAGAATGGAACTCGTTCGTATGTAGGGTAAAAGCGATATCACACTCGAGGTCGTGCTGTTTTTTTCTGGAGATCAGCACGGCTGTGATGCCTGTGATTCCTTCTGTCATGTCATATTGCTTAAGTAGCACACACTAATAGTCAAATGCTGGTCTCATGGGCTCCTCTCAGCATTTTATTCAATAATACACCACCGCTTATGTTCTCTTTTTAGGAGCACAATTGACATCAGTTTGGTCATTTCATGTGTCCGGTGGCTTGGGACACTGCATTCGGTTCCTTTTTATTAATATTTGATTGGAATCAATGTGTTGAAGAATAACATGCATATGGTCAAAGGGTGGGACACCATCTGGTATGCAGATGACTCAAAGGCCTCTTCATCCATTCAGCTCTACCTGTACATACCATTGCTATCTTGATATTCCTAAATTAGGACACGTATAGGAACCTGAGGAACTGTCTGGGAATCCAGCATTGTTTGCCAACAGTGATTTTTAGCATAAATTTAGGAGCAGAAATCCTTAGAAACTGAAGTACTTTAAGTGTTTTTGATGCATTTGAGGATTGAAACTCTGCCTGAGGACACGGAAGTAATGAGAGCATATGTGTATGCACCCAGCTGGAGTCGTAGTCAGTCAACATTAGCATTTCGCTGCATTAACATGAATAATCAGCACAGTAACCGGGCAAACAACGATAAACATCCCACTGACGAAAGTAAACCGAGCCGGGCACAGATAAAGAGGGAAGAGTGAGCGTTCACATGGTTAAAAAGTTTCCTGTGGGTTCTACGCACAATCTCTGGGACCCGATGAAAGATTGGACATAATCTGATATAATATGATGATATCCTCAATTATTCTTTTCATTGCCTTTTTATTTCATTAGATCAGACCCATCAAACATCAAACACAAGTAGGAGAGAAGACAAGCAGGGACGGGAACGGGAGAAAAAATATTTGTTTAATAGGCAAGGGCAGTTATGTACTGTACACATGCTAAGATTTCAGCTTAAACCGAGTGATGTGAAAACACAGATACAGACGTTATCTGATCCAGAGTTACATTACGTGCAGACGAGTTACAACTTGGAGCGCGAGTTCAGTCCGTTAGAGATTAGTATAGTTGTGTATGTAGAGTATGCTGTGTTGTGTTTTATTATTTCCAAAACATCATTCAAAGTTCATTATTGAACAGACTGCGCGCCGGGTTTTTTGACCGCAGGAACACTCCTCGGCATGTGATATTTGCCAGACGTTCGGCAGCGGGCTTGGTTTATAAAAATAACAGAAAAAAAACAGACACATCAGGAATGCCTTTACTCATCATCTTTCTCTCCCTCTCCTAATGTCTCCAGATTAATCAGGGCTACAAACCGTCCAGCTGAGGACCTAAGCTAAAGGAGTTAAAGCTTTATTTAAAGCTCCACAAATAAGTGTGTAAATTTTCCAGCAGAAAAAGATTCTGCATCGTGGCAGGCCTGATTTGATTATTGCTTTTTCAACTAAGGGTTTTAAACTACCGTTATAAATAAACTGCCCTGGAATGCCCCTTTTAACACACTCATGTTCAAGACATTTCCCACTTCTTGTTTCTGATAAATATAACATTCAAAAAAGGCTTTTTTTCTGGTGACAACCGATTTTTTCTGTGTACAATATATTTAAGAGTTTTTCTTCGCGATGACATCATCGATGTTCAGTGATCAGCCATGACGTTTAGGCCATTTTTTCACATCAGGGCCATGGGATCGTTTCCGAGAACACTTGACTCCAAGACCTTTTTCGTTTTTGATCAGTGAGAACACAATCGTTCCATGTTAGAGAGCCGTTCCCAAGCATGGAAAGAGTGGCTTTGAAAATGATATGAAGACCGTCCAGGGAAAGCAAGACCAAAACCTACCTCTGCTGCAGAAGCAAAGTTCATTTAGAGTCACCAGCCTCAGATATCACCAATTAACCAATTAAGAAACAGCACGTTAGATTAGCGGCGTTATGAAGGCTTTACAGAACATCGTGTTAATGGTCAACGCTGACGTACTCTTCCTGGTTACAGTTCTCAGCTGTTCTCTTCTAGTGCGTTAGAAAGGACAACCACACAGATTCAAAACCAAAATTCTGTCTATTTGCATAAAATTATATTTGGAAATTGGCAATGAAACATATTCATCCACCAGATTTTTGAAAAAAATAAAAATAAAAATCAGTTCCAGTAAGTTGATTCTTCTTGGAATATGATCCTGTCCTTGGTATAAAAGACAAACAATATGGGAAAGCTATACAACTATTATCTTAGTGTGTGTTATTTCTTGTTCCTTTGCAGAAGCTCTGAGAAAAAAATGACTACACACTCACACACAGGTACTGTATAACATGGCTCATCAGCAGGACATTATGGGACGTTTACAGCACTCGGCTGAAATTACGCCTGCCCGAGCGTCCACTTTAGACGGGGTTCCAGCGGGCCACGCGAAAGTTAAACGAGAAAGGAAATTTACAGTCTATGAGATAAACCCAAGCAAGGTCGATTTTATAACGCGTTTCCCAAAGCAATTACTTTAGCCATAATGCTGAATTACCTGACTCTGACAGTGAGTGGAGAGATGAAAGGCAGGCCTAAACGCCTCGGGAAGAAAAAAAAACCCGGGAAACTGAATTCCTGAGTGGCGGCCTGAGAGAAAAGAAAGAACCACACAGCTTTTTTTCTTCCTGCCTGATTTTTAGCAAAGATTACAGATGACATCCAGGCGGAAGCCGAGTTTCTGCAGGAGGTCTGGAGAGAGACTGGAGTGTTGCAGTGATGCATGACTCTGTAGTTTTTGCATGACTTTGGAGTTTTGATTCTTTAACAAAACTCTGGATTTGGCCTAAACATTTTCACACATTGGTCACTAATGCTCCTAAAGGCGATCTTTAGCTTAGATTTGCTCCGGACTGCCGTTCTTATCTGCACCGACGGCAAACAGGAAACTTTCCCGTGTTTGACCTTTGGGACTGGTCATGCATGCGTGGGTCCTAAAGCACAACTTTGGCAGACTGAAAATGATCAGGAACTAAATGCTGAAAAGGGAAAATGATGATACTTATCATGCTTTTTAACATATACATAGATCTTAATATAATCGATTCAGTTTAGCAAGCAAAATAAACTGCTCTGATAGGGTTTTCTTTTTCTTTCCGTCAGATTAAAGGCAAGTCCAACATTAAATCCCAAGTCACTGCAAACAGCAACAAGATAGTCTAATCACTACTGCTCTGGATCCAACTATAAACCAGTGACATGCGCCCAAATACCCAACCTTTATCCTCGGTAGGAAACTAAAGATACCAATCCTATCTCATCTCATCGTCTGCATCATCTCTTTATCCTGTATTCCGGGTCGCAGGGGGCCTGGAGCCTATCTAAGGAGACCTGGGGCACGAGGCGTGGTACACCCTGGACAGGGTGCCAATCCATCGCAGGATACCAATCCCCAATTTTGGGAATAAATCCAAACTTAAATCGCCAGATTAAAAAATATTCCTTACTATCTCGAATGTGGTTCATCATTTCTGGAAAAATAAAATGGCACTATTCACAATAAATGGTGCGTAAGATTTGGATTTGTTTCTGTGACCAAGAGGATTTTTTTATTATTATTATTTTTTTAATAATAGGGAGCCATGGTAAAAATCTACCGGTTATCTTCCTACTTATGCTAGATTTACAGGATTGTCTGGGATTTTTGTCTAGTATAAGATGTCTTTGACTTCTCAAATAGGGATGATCCTACAAAATGAATTAACAACAGTAACTGGGGTAAAGTCTGCACACATCCATTGCAGGTACAACAGATTATGAATAAGTTTAGGATTAAAGTTTTTTTTTTTATAATAAAGTCTCCATATTTCAGACACTACTGCATACTGAAATTATGCATACTATTTATAATGATAAATAGTATGCATCATTTAAAATTATTACAATTATTATTATTATTATTATTATTATTATTATTATTATTATAATGGGCGGCATGTTGAAGTAGCAATTAGCACTGCGGCTTCGCACCACCATGGTCCGGGTTCTGTGTGGACGGTGTTTGCAGGTTCTCCCCATGCTTGGTGGGTCTCCTCTGGGCTCTCTGGTTTTTGCTTCCACAGTCCAAAGACATGCAGATTAGGCTAACTAGCGTTTCCATATTGCCTATAGTGTGAGGTTGGTTAAATTTCAAGCGGTACGGATCCATGCTGGAAGTACAACATTTTAATATACTATATACTATATGGAGTTCCTTTGTCCTGCTGGTGTGTGTCGACGGAGAGGCTTCAGACGTCAAACTGAGTGTTCGAACACATCAGGTAAAACCAAAGTTATCATTACAATAAATGTTACTGTTACCAGAATATGGAAATGATGTCACAGAAAATGCATATGCAATGCATTATGAAAATAATAAACAATAAAAACATGCAATCAAATGTGTATTTTGCCTGTGCCTATAGTATTTGTTTGCCTGTGATCATTTTTTTTCCCCCTCAGTCATGTCTATATAATAAATAAATAAAAAAACATTTGATCATACTGCCTGGGTTGTGCTTGAAAAAAAGGACATTACAGGATGTATTGTGCAATAAAATACAGTAATGCAGAAAACACTAATGATGCTCTGGGTTTTAAGGGTTACATTACAAAATTGAGAGTTTTTTTCATTGTTTTATTGAATGATTTTGAAAGATAAACTGACTGCTGCTTTATTCTCCAAAGGTAACTACAGACGTTGGTCTTGTTCAAGCTGCTTCCGGAGGTCTTAACGCGTGTACAAAACCACAAAGTAGGGCACAAGAAAAACCTGTCAACATCCTGGCCAACGAAATGAGATAAAATCTCTCACCCAAACAAATAGTTTATCAAATAGAGAAAATTTACCTGCAACGTCCTCACACATAGTTACAAAGAAAGTGCGTTCACACGCTGTATATTTGTACAAGTATAATCCCATCAGTCCTGTACAAACCGCTGAGGGCCTGAATAAACATGTTAGCACACCCTCAGGAACATGCGTGTCGACCCAGCCCGTTCATTCATCTTACATCCCCAGCAATCATTCAGCGGTCATTAGCGCTCACCGCATCTTAATTCCCTTGACTGCTTACAGAAAATGATCAGATAATGTTTATAAACAAAACATGCTTTCATCTGCTAAAGAACAGATACATTGAGACATTTCACATAAAAACAAAGTCGCCTGGCACGTGATCAAAGCAGCGTTAATTTTCCTCAACGAAAATAATGATGAAACGTGTTATGTTCCCTGACGTCCTATTTTACATGACGAAGACGAGACTAAAAGTAACGTCTGAAAACGATGAGTGTGACAAAAAAAAAATGTTTTTCGTCAACGAGTAAAAACTAAACGATGACATGAATGACAGATGCGTGGACAAATGTTTTTTCAATTAATCTGCATGTCCTTTTCTAAAATGCATCACACCATACTGTATGATTGGTGGTTTTATAAAAAATAAATAAAAATAAAAAGACAAATGGAGCTGTGCCCCGCCTACCAGCATCAAAAACGGAAAAGAAAAAACAGAAAACGATTTATGCTTTAACTTTACCTGTGATGCCATGAAATAAACAAATTGACAAAAAAAAAAAATAGTTTGAAAAACACAACAAACTTAAAAAAGCGTTAGAATACCAGTCACTCAGAAATGAATGACAAGGCGAGTTAACGTTAAGGTTCATTCAACAGTTTGTTTAGGTTGAGTATTAAGGTTGCATTAATACTCAGTCACTCTCACTCATTGTCTATACCACTTTATCCTGTGCACATGGTCACAGAGGTACACCCTGGACAGGGTGCCAATCCATCGCAGGGTACACACACACTACAGGCAATGAGCCTAATCTGCCTGTTTTAGGAAACCGGAGTACCTGGAGGAAACCCACCAAGCACAAAGAGAACATGCAAACTCCATGCACAGAGAGACGGGAATCGAGCCTGGCCGGGAATCGAACTCGGATCCTGGAGGTGCAAGGCGACAGTGCTAACCACTACACCGCCGTGCCACCTTAATACAATTAACTTTATTTTTAAATGTGTACTGTTATTTAACCATGACCTTGCATAGTAACGTTACAAATTATTAGCTTCTGTGCTCACTAACATGTCAGCCCATCTTGAATTAGTGACTCTAGTTTAATGTCATTCTGCGTTCCCTTTACCTGCGTTTTCCCTTCACGATTTGAATTAACTACATGTGAATGCAATTCTTGCAACCTTTAGTCTGTAATGCATTTGCAGTACAGTTACTAACTGAACGAAACTAATGGTGCAAATTAACATCAGCTCCATGAAAGTCGCGCAGGAAGAAATTAAGTATTAGCTTCGTTTATCTCTGATTCACGGCCATTTTTAAAAGGGAGAGATAGATGTTACAACACTGGAGACATTTCTTTAACAGTCTTGTCCTTTTTTTTTTTTTTTTTGCAATTGCACTAGTTATAAACAAAGTCCCCTACAGTCATAGTGAAAGCATGCTGTTTGTAGCCCACTCACTGCGCTACACAAATCACGAGTCGTTTAGTGAAACTTTCATTGAAATTGAAAAATTTGGATTACGATTCGGAAGGTCCCAGGTTCAAACCCCTCAATCACAAGGTTGCCACTGTTGGGCCCTTGAGCAAGTCCCTTAACCTTCAACTGCTCAGATGTATAACGTAAAAATGTAAGTCAGTTTGGATAAGGGCTTTTGCCAAATGCCGTTAATGTAAATGTAACAGTATGTGATTTAATTGTTAATGTATTAATAAAAGGAAAATAAATTGACTAAATTTAGACTAAATGTTTTTAGTTTTTGTCGACAAAAAATAAACTGATGTACATTTTAGTCAAAATACTGAGAATAAAATTAAATCTAAATAGAGACTAATTGTTTAAAACAAAAGAACAGCACCAAAGAGTCGTCATGACTTCAAACGACTCAGACGAGACAAGTCACCGCCCCGGACGCCAGGAGAATTAAACGGGTGTTAGGTTCTGTTTTACTGTTCCGCTCTAGACTGTAATTACAGCAAAACAATTAGGCCGGGCTACTCGATTAAAACCGTGTTTAATAACACCCTGTATATGAGTGACTTACTTGGAAAGCGATACACCTCCTGTTTTTCCAATGAGGTCCTCGTGATGCAGGACCGATTCGTTCCAGGGAATGTTGAGGAATTTCAGCAGCGTCCGCATCCATTTCTCCGGATGCAGGACGAGCTGTTCGTAGTGCATGGGCAGGCACTTGTCGGCCGCCTCCAAACACTGAGTGTACATTGTCTCTATGGCCCGGTTCCACTTTGTCAGGCAGTCTCGGTAGCTGTTTAAGTCAAAGCCGGCGATGGTCACTTTGCGCGAGATCATGGAGTGGACGGAGGCTCTGCCGTCACGAATCATGAGGATGAATTTGGCGCGGGGGAAGATCTTCGCCAAGTACGAAAGGGACTTGAGGGCAAACGGGTCCTTGTTGCACAGGTAAGTGGCCGGCTCCCCGTGCTTCACGATGATCTCCAGAAGGAAGGCCTGCATCGCCGAGTCTAGCACTTCATCCGTGACGCCGGCTTCGTCCAGACGCATCTTCTCACGTCCCGAGCGGCTCCACATCTGCTTCATGGCCAGGATCCGGGGGATGACACGAGTCTCTTCTCCGCAGCGGACGTCTGGGTGCGCATCCAGCATGGCCCTCATTAATGTGGTGCCGCTGCGAGGAACGCCTCCGATAAAGATGAGGGGCATGTCCTTGTTGTAAACGAAAGGGGCGCTGATGTTCTGTCCAGTGCGCAGCGTAGAGCGCAGGATTCGATCGTCGCGGTGGTGGCATTCCATCGCATGCCGACCGAGGTAAAACACCGTCACGGAGCTGATGACCAAACATGCCACTAGCAAGTTTTGCTTGAGCTTGCCAATCATCTTGGGGCCAGGGACGGAACCAGGGACGAGCCTGTGCCAGACAGGGTGGGGTCGTAGTTAGAGAAAAAGGGACAGGTAGGGTTGAGGACGACACCCGGTTTTTCAGTTCAGGACTCCCTGCTGAAGGACGAGCACAGATCGGGATCTTCTCCGTGCGGCTTTCGTCTAGTTCCCAGCTCCATCGGGCCTGCAACGACAAATCCAGAACAGACCCACGTCACATTTCTTTGATATGAAGTTATGACAGGTGTCTCGGCTTAAAAAACGATTTACGATCGGTAGCAGATTAGGATACAGGTTTGATACAGTATGACGCTCAACTTATCATGGTTTTGATGTTCGGTTCTCTTGCAAGTGGTGATGTCTGTTTGTACTTCAGCAAAAAAAACTAAAAAATCTTGAGCAGAAACGCTTTTCGACCACTGACTGCTATACACAAGGCCCGAGTGGTAAACTGCACACAATATGCAACACATGTAAAGGTTTACCACACAGTGCTGGCTCGCGCTCAATGGTTATGTCGTGAGGTTTCCTCCTGGGCTTTTTTCTTTAACCAGAGGGCCACACGCTGCCCTGAGTAAACGCCATGCATAAACACACTTGTGGAATTCGGAACGACGGGGATATACAGCAGTAACGCACAGAGCAGCTGGATTCCCAGTCTGCAAACATATAAGACATTTTTTAATGACCCTTACTTATGCACATGTGCGTTTTTTTTTTTTAATCCCTTCATAAGGTTAACGAGCGGAAATTGTTGTTTTACACTTCGTCATGTACTGAGAATGTTCTGTACTTGGAAAACCCCGCCAATTAAAGGATATTAACTTGAACTTATTCCTTGTGGATTTCTCTTTGAAACTGCAATACATTTCGAATAAAGGGGAAAAAAACTAAAGACACCATCTTATACAGGCTGGGGAAAAAAAATATGGAATTCTGTGAGGTGATGTAACCGGAAGATGAAAGTCTCCTGTGTTTTTAAGTTATAAATCTCCAACTCTGATACTAAGACGAGCCAAGCCTTTGGATTTTACGATTCCTAAAGAATCTACAAAACCAGGCTTGTCAAAAATGATTGGAAGCGTCTCAAATGAGAAAAGGTCTGGGAAAGTCGAGGGACATTTATTTTATCGTTGCTACTCAAACCAGCAAGGGAAGCATGTCTTTGCATAAAGAATATAATACGACACGACGCTTCCACCAGACAAGACACTCATGAGTTGTCCCCCTGTCTCAAGTGGAAATAAGCTGAGCAAGGAATAAGCTGATAATGAGTGAACATATGTAGTGACAGACGCAAGTGGATTATCAGGAGACGCCTTAATCAGATCAAAAGAACGCTTAGCTAAGCTAAATATATCAGGAGTATGGAATAGAAAATCCCAGCTCATCTGACTGAGCAGTTTTCAGGTGCCACACCGGGAGAACGATGGATAGAAAGACAGAAAAACCTTCAGATTAACACTGCACGATTAGGCAGATTCGTAATTTAAATCAAAAAGGTCTGTGGAAAGGAAGCAAGCTCTTTCTGAAACCCATTAATTCATTGGTCGCGATGGGCATGGAGCCTATTCCAGGGGACTTGGGGCCTGAGGCGGAGTACACCCTGGACAGGGTGCCGATCCATCATAGGCATCACAAGCATACAGATTCATACTGCAGGGAATTTGGAAACACACAGTTGGGAATCAATCCCTCAACCTACTGGTACCACCACCACCGTGCCATGTGTCATGGTTAGATAGGATCACATACCCCCCCACCCCAATGGTAGGTTCACATTTAAGAAAAAAAAGGCATCGTTATAGTCAGTGAATGCTACTGGAAAAAGCTCCGTGTTGCATGAGGATATTCAGCGCATTTTAATTGTAGGGGACATTTTAAAAAACAGTCTTTTGTAGAAATTCTTTTTTAAAAACTTCTGTGTGTAAGTAAACTCCTACAGTGTGTCCATATGTTTAAGCTCAAAAAAATATGACTCATGACATGTGCTGCTCATTTTTCGTAAAAGGTGCCAAGCATTCTAGAGCTGACTGTGTAATTCTTGGAAAGACTCCAGACTTCAGTCTCCGAGCTCAAACTATCTTTAGGCTGATCAGAAGAGAACACATCCATTATACATTATGCTTATGTGCTTTTATACGATAAGGGTTTTATATGATAAGTCAATTTGGACTGATTTCCGGAACCAAAGCATCTTCAGTGTTAAACTGCAGGGCCCTTACAGAAAGAATGTTAAGTCAAGTCTGATGACATACAGTATGATTAGGACATGATAAATAGAAAGGAGCGAGTGTGACAAAGTTACCAGAAGAACTCATATTCTCCAGCAAGCTCAGTAAAACCTAACAGCT
>JAOTRS010000048.1:12309585-12321704 GCA_028565755.1 Dinotopterus cunningtoni | reverse complement strand
TAATTTATTAGAACACAAAAATGTCTACTGTTTGTCACCTTAATATCATAAATGCTGCTCAAAACACAATTAATAATAAATAAAGAGCTCGAAATCAGCACCACTCTCTATTCTCATAGAACACATAATGGCTCTTATTACAATCATGAAACCTCGCATAAAGTTGTGAAAATCCACCGAACACACAAATTGACATATTTTCGACTACAGTCATGCAACTGACAAGGTGCTGCTGAAATAACACAGAGCTTGGTCTCATTACTCTGTTATACACTAATGGAAATTACCAAGAAAAACGTCAAACGTCTTGTCAGCGAAATAAACAAGCGAAGACTTAAGCACATGCTCCATGCTCCACATGGAAATAGTCTACGGCAAACACAAAGACGGCAAAAACAAAACGTCTGGTTGGTAATTTCCCTATGTATATATACTAAGTGCTGACTTGGAGAGGACAAGCCCTTCGTTATTTCAGCAGCACGTTATTGTCTGATCTTATCTATTGCATGACTGTGTTCAAAATATGTCGAGATTATTTAATTAACAATTATTAATGATACAATTTTACATTTGCATCACTGATAAATTTGTTGCATAAAACAAACAAAAAAAATACTCAGTAAGGCATAACATTGTCCTAGAATCTAGAACTAATCAGTCTCATCAAAACGTTTCCTACAGTATATACGGTATCCCACAAAATAATAAGGCTTGTGCTAAAACCCTCCTCATTTCTAACCCATTTTGCTTTTTAAACTACAGAACTCTAGTACATCAGCCTCAAAGTGAAAGTATATTTAAAATAAAAAAATAAATCATGACAGTAGTGGTATCAAAACATTTTGGTTCCCCTGAATACACTCATTTTTTCCCCAAGTAATCAAAAATATTGGAACACAGGCCTGGCTGGTATTCTTGTTAGAATGCTTGTTTAAACATTTAACTAACTCGGAATGTCCATTCTTCATCTGTTGTTGTGAAGATTAAACCAACATGAAGACCACGGAGCTATCAATGGAGGAAATGCAAGAAATTCTGAAAGCAGAGGGGAAAAAAAGGGCGTTGCATTAGGATTGTGCAATAGACAAATTAGAAACCACATGGCAGGAGTACAGGTACTGTATCACAATCCCCCTTTTAAAAAAGACTTTAAAAGCAGAAATATAGAGGCGAGAGTGAAAGTAGGGGAAGAAATACAGAGATGAGCCACCAAAGCTTTGGAACCAAGACTAAATTAATGGAAACGCCAAAGCGTGGAGAAAGAAAGGATGTGATAGCAGTCCAAAACATACAAGCTCATCATTCAAACACAATGAAGGGAGTGTCAGGGCTTAGGCCTGCATGGCTGCTTCTAAAACAGACTTCCTAATCTATATTGATGATGTAATGAAGTAATTCATGATGGTAGCAGCGGAATTAATTCAGATCTCTACATAAACATTCCGTCTGCCAGGGTACAGAGAAAAGCATCCAATCTAACTGAGAGGAACTTCATCATGCAGAAGGACGATGATCCAAAACACACTTCCAGCACAACAGAGAACTTCATCGGGGGGGGGTTACTGAAACGTTTTATTCTACTTTAAGACTATCTGTTCCAATAGTTTTGGCTCACCAAAAAAAAAAAAAACTTGTGCATACTAATTGATTTCCACCATCCAGTGGGATACAAAATTTATAGCACATGAGATGTTCAGAGATAGCGAGTGATCTGTAACGAGTGATCCCTCTACCCTGGCAAAGCATGCTCTGTGAAAAATCTGCTGTTATGGAAAATATTAGATTTAAAATATTGGAATAAATTGAATATACCATAGGATGTTCAGGATCAGCTTCATTAAAATGTATTCCAGATGTTGTTCGCTGGTGCTTAGAGAGAGAGAGGCTAGCAGCTTTGTTTAATTACAGTCGAGGCATTCCATAGTGCTGCAATGTCAAGGACCATAAACAACTCAGCATGGTGCCATATGACTAAGCTCTGGTCAGATGCATAATGTCAGAGATGTTATTACTCCAGTCACGACACATTTACTGACAAAGATTATTGTAGGATATCATGTCCAAATAAATATAATAAAATCCCTACTAAATTCATTATACAGTACATAGCACATCCTTAAAGATGTGTGTGTAATGACTTAGGAGTAGGTGCACAGTCGCGTAGTGGTTAGCACTGTCGCCTCGAGACATGCAGATTAGGTTACTTTCCGTGTGTAATGTGTAAATGTATATGTGTGTGCCCTATGATGGATTGGCAGCCTATCCAGGGTGTACCCCGCCTTGTGCCCCAAGCCTCCTGACATAGGCCATAATCCAGACCCCCACAATCCTGTTTAAAGGAGAAGCAGTATTGACGACGATGACGACTTACAAGTAAACGAAAATATTTCTTACGATAAATGTTATACAGCGTTTTATTCCTCTTATACCAGATCAATTTGACAGAAATTACATTTTTATTAACGAAAAATGACACATCATAATCTTGATCTGTTTACAGTTATGTTGAATGTCCACAAAACAAGTCAGTTCATGTTCGTGCCGCGTCATTAAATCAACAATTCAATCAAACTTTTGTTGGCTGCTTCAACTGAATCGATCGGTTTAGAATTTATCAACCGTTTTTAATTATTTATGTAAATTGGCAAATGTTAAACGCTCTAGTTCCTTAAAGTTCTTCTCTTTGGGTTTATGGTGCCTTGGTGCAATACTGCCACCTACTGGACTGGAGTCTGGAGCGCAAGATTGCCAAGGACAAAAAAAAAAAAAAAAAACGCTTTTTATAAGATGTGAACGTTTCAACAATCAAAACACAACATACACAGCATTTCAATGCTTATTAAATACTTTCAGTAGTTTTTAATGCTTCAAAACCTGTAAGAATTAGAGCCGCTTAAGGCAAATCAGACAGTAGTGGCATTGAATCTAATCGAGAACGGCAATGCCCAAAAACGATTCACGGATATAGTCATCGCTTATGGTATAGCCGCTGTAAAAGTTCTTTTCCTCACCGTGTCGCTTTAGTCAGTATTTCCTGAAGTCTTTCCTGTTGCAGAAAATGTACTGTTGCACAACTCTGACACTTTCTGACAAAAAAGTAAAAAGATATATCATAAAAACATATCAGGATATGTATATGAAGATAAAAGTACCCAGACCTACCATCACTGCTGCTGATATTGAAGCTAAATTAATCAACACGTACTCATCAACTTCTCTGTAGCGTCACGGGCGTTCACACGTACACGTGTACTCCTTTGTCAACAGCGTCGACACAAGCTAACGGTTCCCGAAGGGGCCAGAAACCCATGAAACAAAGCATATCAATCACCAGTGCCTTCCAGCACGCCCGTGACCTGGTCAGCACAGACATCTTTAATGGGAAAATATTGATTGACTGCCCAGAAACGGACAAAATGACCTAGCCTGAATTAATCTCTTGGATATAATCATCAACGAATTTCCCTGAACAGGAATGAACATTAGAAAAAGCTGACAGTTTTTAACCAGAAGACACTGAGACAGTATACAGTACTTGTACTTATAGGCTGATGCTGTAGTCTGAGAAACAAAGGGACAGCAGGCTGTCAGGGACATGCTGGAGTTCAGGATATCAAGGACAACATGTACGGTAAACATGCTGATATCCTGGAACGAACAAACTTGCTTCTGTGTGCCATTTACGAGTGTTACAAGTTAGTGTGATCTATCAGGAAGAGCCACGCTTCCTTCACACCGCTGCCAACATCTTAGCGACTGTCAGAAAGGAAAAAAGAAAATGAAAAGCTGAGAACAACACAGCTGCTGTAGTCTTTAACAATGTGAACAAGAGGAACACAGAACGATGGCAACCATGTCAAAATCACACACGCTTTTTCTTTTATTTCTCCGACTCAATGTCAGATCCGACCTTACTGCACGCAGTACCAGTCAAATGTTTCGGCACCCCTTCTAATTCAATGTGTTTTTTGCTTAATGATTTATTTTCTACATTCTACGACGATACTGAAGATTTCAAAACAAAGGAATAGCGCATATGGAATTTTGTAATTAAATACCAACAAAAACAGCTAGTTGTTATTTTAAGCATAAGAGCATAAGTAGCAAACAAGTCTCAATATCAACTGTTCAAATGAGATTATTGCATATTTTGAATGTTTTACAATGTAGAAAGAACTAAAAACCTGGAACGACCATAAGATTAGAAGCTGTGTCCAAACTTTTGACTGGTACTGTATATACTGTACATATTCGATGTCACCAAAACAGATCAGATTTGAGATTTTTCAGATGAAACAGTACCGGCTACAAAGAAATTATCAGGATTCAAAACATTGAGACAACACAAGCTAAAGAAGCTGACTATTTAGTGCTATGCTGTTCGTCCCAAACAGAAGTTACTAGTTAAAAAAAGAAAAAAAAAAACAGATTTACCAACCCTGGAATGGGTAGAGACACTGTGACTTCAGCATGCGTTTCCTTATTGACAGTTTAAAGTCCAGATTTCTGAGCTCTATACAAACAAATGAAGATAAGTACGTAAACACAACAAACCACAGATTTTTAGGAGAAATAACCATCAGCGGAGAAGCGACCATTTTTGGAGAAGTGACCAAGCACTCGCTCAACTGTGACATGGACAAGAATTTTTAGATTCCAAAAGATTTACGCGGAAAACTGAAGTAAAGCAGAATAATAAACATCCACTCAAGTCGTTCTAATTATCTTTAAGATTCAGCCAAGTTGAATTTTTATGTTAGAAAACGTCATGTCTCGTGGGTTCTTAAGATGAGTAGTTTATGCAGAAGAGTTGCTTGGCTGCTGAAAAAGTTAAGAAATTAAAGATTCTCCAAATCCCACTATTTCATTATCGATACAGAACAGAAACTCGACCTCTAACAATGAGCCAACATCAATTCAATTCTATTCTAAAGTTTTTTTGTTTTTTTTTCCTATGATAAAAAAATTTCATTCTGACAAGTCTTATAGCACTGCAGGAAATGATTACATGCCTGAAGCAATTTATTATTTTAACAATCTTCAATCTTTTAAAAACTACACATTGTATTATTCCAACATAGCATCTTCAATCCTCTAACAACTACACATTGTATTATTTCAACAAAGAATCATCAATCCTCTAAAAACTACACAGTATATTATTTCAATGAAGACAAATTTCAATCCTCTAAAATCTACATAATGTATTATTTCAACCAAGTCAATCTTTAACCCTCTAAAAACTACACAATGTATTGTTTTAACAAAGACAATCCTCTAAAAACTACACAATATATAATTTCAAAAGACAATCTTTAATCCTCTTAAAACTACATAATGTATTATTTTAACAAAGACCATCTTCAATCCTCTAAAAACTACACTATTCATTATTTCAACAAAGACAATCTTTAATTTTCTTTTTTGTCCGAATAATACGGTCTGTGCGTCGCTTCGAGACATGATGTTGACCGAACACGAAGGCAGCACGGTGGGTGGCATCGTTTCCCCTTTACAGCTCCGGGGTCTCCAGAGCTCGGGTTACTTGTCTGTGTGGAGTTTCTCTGCCTGGGTTTCCTGCAGGTTCTCTGGTTTCCTTCTCCCTCCCATAAAACATGTCAGTACACAGATTTACTATTATCATAACTCGCACCTAGCTCTGACTTTGTTAGACTGTTGTTGTTTTTTTTCCCCCTGCATTGCACCCGGTGTTCCTGGGATAGCCTCGTGATCCATGATAACCCTGACCAGGATCTAGTGCTTACAAAAGATGAATGATGAGTTTCAAGAGAAAAAAAGTAGAAAACTAATGTGAAAGCCAGAACAGACAAATGCAAATGTTTGTTTTTCAAAGACTGTCTCTGCATCATCTGACTGGTTAAGCAAAAATATGAATATGCTACAGCTTTAATGAATGGATTAAAGCTGTAGCATATTCATATTCTCCCCTGCCATGCATAAGGCCCGGGTTCGATTTCCACCCAATGCCCCAAACCCCAGCCACGGGATTCAGCGCCGGTCCCGAACCCGGATAAAATAGGAGGGTTGCATGAAGAAGGGCATCCGGCGTAAAAACCTGTGCCAAGTTGTTGTGCGGATCGGATGGTCCGCTGTTGCGACCCCTAGATGAGAGAGAATCTGAAAAACTACCAACATTCATACTGCGACCAGAATATGAGCATGAGAGAGCTGAAATGAGTTTCTCCAGGGTTTTTATATGAAAGCTATAAATGTCAGAGCAAATCACCTTGTCACCTATATATCACGGAGAGGACATCTTTAATGAGCCAGATTTTTTAGTAGACTCCAGAGCATGATCCAACTCCCTCTCTTTCTCTCTCTTTGACACACACATACCTACACAGCTCTGTTGATTGCTTCAAGACACTGATGGAGACAGAAACTGAAGCATTGCACAAACTTAGAAAAATGTAAGACAATCTATCTATAGCCTCTAAAGTGCAATGACCTCCTGGTGGTCTGTGTAAGCCCTGGGAATGTTTGCACAACGCCCAGAGACCACAACAAGAGTGATGGAGTGCTGATTATTTTTCCCCCCGTGCAGTTTGCATGGCACTTCACTACAGCTCGAGATCCTGTGCACACTGACAGCCTGCTACTGCACGCGCCCGGAGATTCAATCCTCCTGCACATGCACGCGCGAGCACCTCAACATCAACAGGAGGAAACCCTGGAGGTTTGTATCCCCGAGTTGCACCAGCACCAGGGGAGGGAATGGAAAGGATCCACGGAACACAGGAACGTTCGCGACGCAGTATTTTGGGGTAAAACGAGGAATGAATTGAAACCCACCTAAAGCTTTAGAAGATCCGCTTACAGAGACACAGCCAGGGGTTCATGGAGCAGATCTGAGCCACGAGACGCCGACAGCCGTCCGCTTTCCATCCGTGTACTCTTCCTCTAGGCGCAGGAAAACCGCGACACTGAAATCCTCTCGGCTCTCACCATAACTGTAAGCACACAGAATGCGCGTCATAACATTCCGGGTTGCCAGATATACACCCATGTATATAACACACATTGAGCAAATTTTACAAAACAAACTAATACAAACGATTAAAAAGTAAACAAATATGTCAATAACTTACCGATTATGAATTAATTATGAAAAGTCTGTTATTAAACAATAATAATAAAAAAAAGAAAACAATTGGGATTGTAGTACCAATCTGGCAACCCGATGTGAGTCCTGAACGACACAGGAGTCTGATTGGACAACAGCTCGCCGATCGTATTTATCTCCAAGTTGATGATTGGTTCAGGTATTGAGGACAGAGATATGCCCCGCCCATTTGTGGTTCAATTTCATAAGGCAGACTCACGGTACAGGTTTTTTCTTGTTGTTGTTAAAGAGACAGCTATGGAAATAAAGGAGTGATCAAAAATAAAAAATATTCAAAGTGAGTAAAAAAACAAATTGTACACTAAAAACCATTTAATGGTGGAGAAAAAAAAAACTTTTCAGTTTTACTACTGTTTTTCACTTTCGTTCCTGGGTTTTTTCAGTTTCGCTTCATTTCTGTTTCAGTGTCGAGACTTTACACTTGAGACGTTTCAAAGAAACAGCCAGACTAAAATACCTGTATCAAATGTTTTACCAAAAACTAGTCAAATCTCCAGATTAACTTTCTAGTGGCAGTCCGTCTGTGGTCACTGGAATCTCGGATTCCTGTTCTTATTCTTGAGCTTTCTGAGTTGCTTTTCTGTTCACCACGGTTGTAAAGAGTTGTTAATTGAGGTAACATACCTGTGTTGACTTTTGGAATTCCTGCTGTCTTGATATAATTTTTTTTCCACACCCCTGTCAAATGTACAAGGCAGCATGGTGGCGTAGTGGTTAGCACTGTCGCCTTGCAGCTCCAGGGTTGAGGGTTCGATTCCTTCCTTGGAGTTTGTATCTGTGGAGTTTGCATGTTCTCCCTGTGCTTGGTGGGTTTCTTCTGTGTACTCTGGTTTCCTCTCACAGGCCAAAGACTTGGCCAATTTTCAGCCCAGCGATAGATTGGCACTCTGCCCAGGTTGGGGCCCATCTCCTGCCCTAAGTCTTCTGGGATAGGTTCCACACTGTCCCCAAACCTGTACACTGGACAAGCGTTACTGAAGATGAATGAATGTTAAATGTACAGGCAATTGTTTATGAAAATCTGCAGTTTCTAAAATACTTATACCAACCTGCTTGGCCCCCGCAGCCAGGTCATGGTCAAAGTCAACAAAATCACATTTTTTCACATTATAATTTATGGAATTTATTCCATGCATTCTTTGCACATTGTGGATGGCACAAAAGTGTCCATTATTTATGGAAAAAAAATACAGCACATATCCATCCTGCCTTAATTCCTGCACACAATCCTCCATAAACAAAATAAAACAATTCCTCCGGTCTCTCACCTTGAAATGTCAATGATTCTTACATCCCAAAGCTACACAGTGCTACATATTTTCACACACAAAAAAACTTTTTGGGGTGCTAAATTCAACTTGAAGGCAAAGTGGAAAGTCGCCCTACCAAAAGGGCGGCGCCGTGGATGAGTCAATCTCAGCCCAAAGCAGCATGTGCAGTAGGTTTCTTCTAACTATGGCTTTATAGCCTTCTGATTCTAAAAAAAATATTGATTTTCTTCTTATAGTACTGGGCACTTTCAAGCTAAAGTAACTTGTTGGCAAAATAGCCAGAGTAAGCAAATAAATCCTCAACAAGACATTTCAAAATGACAGATTGGACAGGACTAATGGTGCTTAATATGAAGCCAAGAGCAAGAGCAAGATGAATACTGGCCTTTCTAAGACTTGGAAAAGTCATTTAACCTCACTGAAGAATATGTTTCTATTGTGAGGTGCAGTGACTATTCTGTGAGAATTGTCTCTGCTTAATTTGTTAATGTAGTCAGCATGTCTAGTGACGGTGTTCAGCTCTAATGTCAACTAAAGGAAAAAAAAAAGGAAAGTTGAGGATGCAGGTGCATATTTATGGACACGTTGTTGTTATTAGTCTTTCAGCTGCTCCAGTCGAGGGGTCACCACACCGGACTATCTGATCCGCACAACAACGTAGCACAGGTTTTTTACACCGGATGCCCTTTCAGACACAACACCTCCATTTTATCCGGGCTTGGGACCGGCACTGCATTCAGTGGATTGGGAATTGGGTGGGAATCGAACCCAGGCCTTCCGCGTGGCAGGCGAGAAACCTACCACTGAGTCATCAATACCCGTTATGTTCAATGGACATAGCTACGGTAATGGGAAATAAGACAAAAAGACAATTGAAACGCATGGAACTTAAATATAGTCACAAATCGGGACACAAAATAGATGATGTGCATTAATTGAGGAAGTAAACAGAAATCTAATCCTGTGACAAGTGAACCGGACCCGCATTGCTTGCTGGGAGCTGCAGTTCAGCGCCACCTGACACACACTTACTGGACCAATTTAAAATAATTTAACTAACAAATGTAATGAAAATATCCAAATAATTGAAAACTGACTCAGCAAACCTGCACCACCCACCCTTACCCATCATCTCATTATCTCTACCACTTTATCCTGCATTCAGGATCGTGGGGGGCCTGGAGTCTATCCCAGGAGGCTTAGGGCACGAGGCGGGGTACACCCTGGACAGTGTGCCAATCCATCTCAGGGGATACATCCATACAATCACACACTTATTCACACACTATGGGCAATTTAGGGAATGCCAATTAGCATAATCTGCAGGTCTTTGGACTTTAGGAGGAAACCAACCAAGCATGGGGAGGACATGCAAACTCCAAGCACACAGGAATCGAACCCAGACCCTGGAGGTACAAGGCGACAGTGCTAACCACCACACCACAGTGCCGCTATCCACCCTCACCTAAATGCCTTAAATCTGGGTTTAAATCTTTATAAAAGTAATTATTATTAACACTCGACAACCTGCACAGACCGACTACAGAGGCATCACAGCATGTTGGCGCTGAAGGGGATACTTTCAAAAACAAGAAGTATTAAAAAAGACAAATAAAAAGATAAACCATCCTTATTATTATGGTAAAATTGTTAAGCAGGAAAATGGCCACATCTGTTGTTTCTGCCTCACTTCAAAGGAGGTGTCAACACTTCTGTGCGCACCAGCAAATGATCTCATCACTTTCATCACAGTTCTGGAGGGGCAAAGTTGGCATTTTGATTTAATCAAAGAATCTGCTCTACTTACTCATGCTAAGCTGAGTATTATTACTATACAGCAAGAATCCATTCAGGATTCCTTAGGCAGAAAATCTCTCACTCTTATATCTTACCTCATGCTCCCTAGGGTATGGTTTCCTATGCATTTCCTTGTCTGTGATGTCGGCTATTCATATACTGAATTCTCACCATACAAAACGTTAAGCAGTTGGATTGAACATGTCATCGTTAACAATATGTCTCAGGAGGCTGGAGTAGGATATACCCAGACTGTAGTGTACATTGTGGGAACAGATGGGAGTCATGGGAGAATGGGAGGAAGTTGCAGTGTCCCACATCGTGTGGCCATATGGACAAGATGGAGTGATATCAGGGGAAGAGAGAAAACAATGGACTTCTCCTGGAAGTTTCTCTTTCTGTTCTAAAAACTGCTGGTTTGCACAATTGCTTACTGTAAAAGAGATGAATGGCAGGGAACTTGACTAGATTTTTATTTAGTAGCTCTTGTCCCTTTAATCAATGTGAGGTTATATTAACTGTTATAATAACTGTTGTTGTATGATAAACCACTGGGGAATAGTGGTTTCCTTGGCCACCTCAAAGATCCAGGATGCCCGATTTGAACATGAGCTCAGCTTACTGTTCGGTGTTGCACATTCTCTCCATGCCTTCGTGGGTTTCCTTCAAGTTCTAGCTCCTGGTAGGTGGACTGGCCACTATAAATTGACCCTTCCATTTGAATGGGAGCTGTGTGCGCATTGTGCTGTAATAGAATGGCACCTCTTCCACGGTGGATTGGGATGGGTGGGAATTACTAGTTATCCCAGGATATATTGCATTCTGGATCCACTCCAAACCTGACCAGCCTAAAACAATTATCCAATTATATAACAATTAAGAGGCATGATGTCTCACTGAATTGTTCAGTGAGCATGACGTAAATCACACGCTTTGACCTTCACCAATATACATTGTAACCTAACAAATGGAAAAGGAAAGTTTTTGGAGCGAGTATGTTCTACAAAGCCTTTATTGTTAAATAGTTATCTTCTTGGAACAATGGTTCTTTTGCCTAGTACGTTTCACATTGCCAAAGCATGTTGAAGATGATTTGGTGGGTCATGTTGAACCAGTATCTCACCTAGACACTTTGTTCCTGCAAAACACTTTGTACAATGCAAAACATTAACCCCAATATTGTGTAGGTTCCCCCCTGTGCCTGGGGTGCCTAACGATCAGACTTGTTTGTCCGTGGCATCTCATGGATTGAGATCTGGGGAACAAGCTGGCGCATGGGTTAGCCTTGGGACCCCAAGATCCTGTCACCAGTTTACTGCTATATAGCTGGTAATTAATTTTATTCACTTCACCTGTCAGTTGTCATAATGCTATGGCTGATCATTGTACAGTATGTTCTCCTCCCAGCCCTTAAACCAAAGGAAAGGGAACATTGTTGGGACACCACTGCTCAGATGATATTTATATTGGAATATTCTGATTATTACTGTAGTAAGTTGTTGGGCCAACACTAACCACTAGAACATCTTTAATGTGTCTTGGCATGAAGTCTACAAGTCTCTGGAACTTTACTGGACGGATAGGTCAAGCCATTAAAATTATCCAGCCAATGGCAATGCAGTGATCATAAACTGATATATATGTGGAAATGTGTCATGTAATATACTGTACAGAGCAATACATGTAATATACAATCTTGTACATAATTAAATTCAATTCAATAACATTTCATTTGTATACCGCTTTTAACAATTGTCATTGTCGCAAAGCAGCTTTACACAATCAAAGGTATGTGAATATTTTACAGCCCTGCATATACATAGGAAGGAGACACATGGGTTACTAGGGCCATAAACACATGTTGGATTTGTTTTTTTGTGACATGTGAATGAGAGTCTTGATTTAAT
>JAOTRS010000048.1:12216321-12228518 GCA_028565755.1 Dinotopterus cunningtoni | reverse complement strand
GTTTGTGAGTGATCCCTGTGTTGTGTTTTGTTTTTGTGTGTGTGTGTATGTGCGTGTTTGTGTGTGTGTGTGTGTGTGTGGCACCCTTAGCCCCTGCAGGGTCATGTGGTTTGGCAGTGGGCGGGGCGAGTCCACGTACTGTAGTTTTTACAGTCGGCTCGCCCCCCAAAAGCAGCACCCCTCCCACTTGCAGCCATGTGAGCACACGCCCTCGCACCACTTCAGGTGAGAGCTTCATCTCGATACCGCCAACCATGCCACCAGCACCAGCTTAAGCTTCATAAATAGCAGTAGTGCATGGGATTGGTACTGGACATCATATGCGTGTATGATCGGTTTTAAGAAAATAAGCCATTATGTTATCTTTAACGTATCCAAGAGGTTATTTGGCTCGTACTTGTGTGCCGTTCATGTAAATTTAAGTCCTCAAGATCTCTTACTGTTAAATTAGTACAGCTAGTCCCCAACTTACGAACATTCGAGTTACAAATTTCAGCACATACGAATGGACCGCCGTTTTATTTGCGGTTCAGTCTGTATTGTACAGAAAAATAGTCACTGCAGTGCACCAGATAGCAATATTTACAATTATATACAATATTTTCAGTGTGTAAGTAAATGTATAAAATGTTTAAAGTCCGGTATATTGTATGTGTGTGTGGGGAGGTGCAGGAGAAATGAGTCAGCCTCACCGGTTTCAATGAATCAGTCCGGGAGCATGATGATAGAAAATGGCTGTCCTGTAAAGCTAGTGAATAATCCTAATTTTGGAAAAAAATTAGAGTTCACAGTCCAATGCAGTGAAAAACAGTGCAAAACGGAGAGAAAACAGTGAAAAAAAAGAGACAAAATGGCGTCAACATTTTACTGTGAGATTTATTTCCTTAGGTGCGATTATGATTTTTGGCCCCATGATAGCAGTGTGGGGAAAGGGGACAGAGATTTAGTCAAGTGGAGGCGTATAAGCCTCACTTTATCGTACTTAAGAACATATCGGACTTACGAACGTGCTTCAGGAACCGAATTTGTTTGTAAGTCGGAGACTACCTGTAGGAGTGAGTTAGTACAGCTGGGTTTGTGGTATAATTACAGTGAAGCCTCCAGCCCGTTCAGCTAGACTTACTGTCATGTAGGTGTTATCATTGATATACTGGTGTGTCTCTGTTTCTCTGCAGTGGGGTCAAACAGTTCAGCAGGCTCGCTGTACTCCACCAGCGGAAAGGCATGCACAGGTTCTCCTCCTGCTATGGCCATGGGGAGTTCTCCCCCCGGGGCGGAAGCAGCCCCAAGCAGCCTACGCTACGTCCCCTATGGCACCTCTCCGCCCAGCCTTGACGGCTTCATCACTTTTGAGGCCCCTGAGCTCCCAGAAGAGACGCTGATGGAGGTAAAAGGCTTTACAAGGCTTTACAAGTTACAATCCTGTAGTGAAGCGGGACTGGAGATGCTTAAAGAGAGTTAAGTGTTAAATAATTAGACTGTTTTATATTTCACAATGTATGTATTTAAACAAAGGAGGTTAGAGTGAATAGTAAATACAGAGTAAGCCTACAGGTACACTGACGGGGGTGTGTGTGTGTGTGTGTTTTGGCAGAGAGAGCACACGGACACACTAATGCACCTGCGGATGATGCTGTCCTTTACGGACTGTGTGTTGGAGATGGCTGCTGTGAGAGCAGGAGGAGCGGACCTTGGCATTTCCGCAGCTTCGCTTTACCCGCCTCAGGAGAGTGTAGTGGTGGACCAGATAAGCCAGCTCAGCAAAGAGTGGGGGTGAGATTCACACACTAACACACACACACACGCATAACACCTTGATCTTTTATTTCAGTAAAATCAATGCTGAATTTTACTTGGCTGAATCAACAGATTTCGATCCAAGAAGGTTTTTTCTTTTTCTTTTGCATTTAGATGATCGCATTTAAATTACCAAAAAAAAAAATCTTGTGTTGTGTAATTTCTTCAAATGGTAATAAATTTATTCTAATAACATACAGTGTGAATGTGAGTGCAGTGTGTTAACAGAAGGTCTGAAGCAGATTTAAATGTAAAATCTGCACATCACACATATTCGGGCCTCATTTATACTCCGTCATATCGCCCCCTGTAGGCAAGTGGAGCAGCTGGTGTTGTACATGAAGGCTGCTCAGCTGCTCGCGTCGTCTCTTCACTTGGCTAAAGCTCAGATAAAGTCTGCCAAACTGAACCCTTCTAGCGCTGTCAAACAAGGTGAGATGCTGTCTGTGTGTGTAAGAAGGTTTTTTTCATTCCTTGGTAGATCAAATGTTTCCAGAAGGACAGGATTACCGTGTGGATCAAATAAAATTATTAAAACCTAAATAAAACATCTTATTAACAATGTTTCCCCACACGTCACCGAAGTGTGTTTGCCCACCCTTATATATAAAAATCTGTCCACTCCTGTACCTGCTTATTCTGCTGCCGTGAGAGTGGTGTGAAGCATCGACATTCCAACTGATGTAGAAAGAATATAAAGGATGTACTGTGCACTTTTAAGAAACACCGGAAAATTAACAATAATAATAAATAATAATGCATTTTATTTATCCTTTCTGGTCACACAAGGTCGCCTTCCAGTTCAAACTGAGGATAAATTAAAAGATAAAGTAAGACAACATTGATAATTAAAACGTCGAGTAGTACAGTAAGTGATATTAAACAATATTAGATAAAACAAGATCATAACATTTAAAAACAAATGATGATTCAAATGATAAATCAAATATACATTTAATTTAAGTGCAGCCTTACATCATGTAGGATAAGTGCTTCTGAATAAATGGATTTTAAGTTTTAAATTTGGTTGGTGAATCTGTTATTGATGTTTTTAGGGCGAAAATTCCAGAGACACCCTGGAATAGGGTTAATAATAACGGCCTAAAATTGAAGCATCACATATCTTTGCCGGCAACACAGCATTTCTGACAGTATGTGTCGACGTGTAACTTTTACTGCTACTGTAATGGAAATGATATTGCACAAATGTAGAACTTACAATATGTGCATATTATTATTATTTTTATTATTATCTTTTTGTCAATCAAGGCAAAACTAGCCAGTCGTGCACACAGAACTTCCTCAGAGTGTGTTGCGTCTCATTGTGATGCTGTATGAGCAGCAGTTCAGAGAGACGTGTTTGGCTGGCTGGCTGGCTTGTTATGTCTCAGAGGACACATGTTAGTCCTCATCATGACTCGTTGGGAATGTCTAATGAGAACTGACAGTGGACTGGATTATGGAGAACAGTGTTTTTGGAGACATGGCGGTGTTCAGAAAGCTCCTTTCCTATTAGTTTTACTTCTCATTTGTCAGTCTTTGCCCCTCTGAGGGAAACACAATGCCCTGGTCGGTGCACCGTTACAACCTGACGGCACTCTGTGGCTTTGTTGCTTAGGAACCTCTGCCCTGTTCCAAAGTAGTATTTGATGGAAATAATTACAAATGTCTTTTAACAGGAAAAAGTTGCAACTGTTTGCAGAATGTTTGCGTAATTTCTGCCCCTGTGTCCCGCAGTGGTTAAAAGCCTGAACGAGCGCTACAAGAGCTGCATATCTCTGTGCCGCCAGCTCACGGACAAACTCAACCACTTCTTCTCAGACAAGCAGCGCTTTGTGGACGAGATCAACAGCGTGACCGCGGAGAAGCTCATCTACAACCATGCTGTGGAGATGGTGAGTGAGACAGACAGACTGAACCGCGCACTCGCCTACATACTGTACACTGGGTCTTTGTGTCTGTGGAAAAGAAACACTGACAAACACACTGGGTTGTGTCTTTGGGACAGGTGCAGTCGGCAGCGCTGGACGAGATGTTCCAGCAGACCGAGGACATCGCATACCGCTATAACAAAGCCGCCATGCTGTTGGAGGGTCTCTCTAAGATCCTGCAGGATCCGGCGGACGTAGAGAACGTGGCTAAGTGTGAGTAAAACGGCATACAAAGCACGCTTTAAATCAGGAAACGGGATCTGTAGATTTTAAAATAAATGAAATAAATCAGTCCTACACGTACGCACTGCCTCTCGCTCATAACATGTCTTTCCTGTGTGTGTTTGTTTAACAGATAAGGCGAGTGTGGACCGGAGGATCTCTGCATTGTGTTACTGCACTGTCACGTTGTATGAATAGAACCCTCACACACACTGGCCACAGGGACCATCGTCCTTCCAAGTCACTCGTACCAGAGAGTCCTCTCTCTCTCTCCCACTTCTCCAACTTCGTAGCAGCCAGAGCACTTTTCCTTTTTAATATAATGAATATCATTTCTCATGAAATCACCAAACCCAACTGAACAAGTATTATTATAATTTTTTTTCATAAAGAAAAAAACCAAGTCACTACCAAAGATAAAATGCAACAACAACAACAGTACAAATTCAATACAGACTCAAGTAATGAGGCATTGGACTCAGCAAGCTGTCTCTTGTTTCTCCTCAGAGCGCATCTTTTAGCGTTTTTCTCTTTTTACACTGAGGACTGGTGTTTTTTTTTTTTTTTTTTTTAAACATCTCTTTTTAAAAAAAAAAAGAAAAAGAAATACTGTATTATGTGTTAATAGTGTTGAAATTATTTATTGGTTTTAGGAGGATACTAGAGTCACGTCATATTGTCATGTTTGGATGCTCTCCTTGATTGGACTGTAATTTGCACGCACACACAAACACACACGTGCACACATTCACTCGACCATCTTTATTACGGCGGCCTGAGATTTGTAACATAATTTTAGTTTTTCTGTTTTTGAATCAAATGCACTTTATTGAGACAGATGTGGAAGAGACTTGTGCTAGGAACCCAGACTGAGCTGTACTTTACGACTCCACAGGCTGTAAATAGAAAAGGAAAAAAAAAAAAGCCTGCCGTGTACAGGGACGAGAGTTTTTCGCGGGTTTTTCTGCGATCGGGATCGGTCATGACAGCCATCATCTGTTAGCGGTCAAGATACTTGAGACGTTTCATTTGTTAATATAGAATCAAGCATTCTGTTTGTATTAATACTGGATTTTTTTGTTTTCTCTTTTTATAAACTGACGTTTCCGTCATGTAAATAATTTGAATGTGTATGTGCGATGATTTTTTGTTTGTTTGTTTGTTTCCGAATGAAGGTAGTTAATTAGTCGTAAGAGCTGTTGAGGGATTCCCTGCCACTCAATCCAAGAGCACAAGCCCTTTTTTTTTTTTTAAAGCTGTTTGATACTTACCCACTACTGCCATTCAGACTCTTATACAGTCCTCAAGGAAGAGACCTCATGTTTGTCTTTGCATGGCAGCTCAGAATTCAGAAAACCTGCTCTCTTTGTTTTGGAGTGCAGGTAGATAAGGATACGAAGGAGAAATGCTAATGTGAACTCTCTCTTTCTCTCTCTCTCTATCTCTCTCTCTCTGCCAGGGAGTTCGCAGCCAAGCTGGCTCTGCCTTTCCCTGGCTCTGTGTGTGTATGTATGTGTATATATAAATATGAAACTGTATATATAGGGGTGTGCGTGTATGTGTGAGAGAGACGGCACTACTGAAGTACACTAGAGGCCAGTTGAAGAAACCTGAACTGAAAAGAGAACTTTCACTCTGCTTTCACATGTCTATTTGTTAAGAAAATAAGAACCTCCTGGTATTACAGAGCAGGCCCGGCATTGGTGCTGACTCCAGTGTATACTTCTTCGCTATTATTTTATGTGGTTTATAAATTTTATTCTCATACTTCACCTTCATAAATCCTTATTGTACAAGGCGGGGAAAAAAAACATAAAGATATTCTCCTGGCTCTTTTTATCGATTCCATGCACAGGCCTGTAGTTTGTACAGTAGGTGTCATTTTCAGGCTCTGAGCACCTTGGACACGTGAGGTGACTGGTGCGTGGAATCTTAGATTGTATATTCCTGATTTCTGAAATTAACAACCCATCCGACTCGTCTTGTATAGAACAGCCAGTGTAATTAAAATCTCAAAGCTCCAGATTTATTATTATTATTTTTTTTTTGGTTAGGGGGGTTTGTTTTACTGACACAATATTGTAATCGGTTCACTGTCTACAAATTTGTCCTGCGTGGACTCCAAAATCCACTCAGGTTCATCAGCACTGCTCTTTTTCTGCACTGTACCGTGTACATTGTACATTTTGCATGGACATGAAATATAGATTTTATAACTTGGGACCTGTTACAGGAAAAAAACCCAATAAGAACAGTAGTTCTAGTCCAGTATACAAATAAAAGCATTTATATCTAATTATAAAATGTTTTCTGTAAATGCCTCTTCTTGTCGCTTGTGTTACAAAGTGGTCTTGCATTTACTGTCAGGAGTTAAAACCTGAAGGGACTGAGGCATTTGCCAATGATTCAGCAGTTATATGATGCTCATTTGTATTGTGTTACAATACAAAAAATGTCACATTGGCATTATTTTAATGCATATTGTGATTTGAACATCTGTTAAATGTAACATTTTGTATTTAAAGAAACTTATTGAGGCTAACAGCAAATAACGGCACAAATGATCTCGTTAAGATGTTTGCTGAAATACTTAAATTATTATAAAATGTACATAAATTCCCAACTATGAGTATATTTATTACCCGTAATTGGAGCCGTTTGCATGTAAATAGTTGCACATAATTGTGCTTTTGATTTTTATTCAATTAATTGTGCAGCATTAATTAGTAGCCTTCCAAATAGATTGAATAAAAATATTATTTGAAAGCATAAGGTTCTCAAAATGAATACAAGATGATTGATCATTTTTTTAATGCGTCAGCGCTACACGCAGAAATGATTTCCTCCTTTACTACAGTGAACGTGCAGGGTTGTTTATAATAGACTGCTGGCTACTAAGGACTCCAAAAAAAAAAGGGTCTGGCTCTAGTGGCTCTTCAGCTGTTAGTTTTGCAGACAGACATCTTGAGTCTACAAATATATATATATATATATATATATATATATTTATATTTCATAAGGTAAAAATGTTTTTGGATGCAGACTTTGATGGGCCACGCTGGGTATGGATGAGGTTTATTCAAAGAAAAACTCCCGCATTTGTCCTCACAACCTAATATCTATCCCTCACATCTGGATCATCTGTAGTGGCCGAGCCAAAATTGTAGGTTTGGGGGGTGAAGCAATACAGTATGTTCAACATTAATCATTGAGCGATGTAAACAGTTCAGTTGCTAAGGCATTTTTGGCGTTTAAATAATTTACCATCTATTGTACCGTATCAGTAATATTAATAAGTGTCCATACCTTCATTTCCCGTGAATTTATTAATATAAGAAGTACAGGAACATGACACTATGTCAAAAACTGACTGACATGGAAAAGTGCGCGATTGATGATAATCATGTTTCTGACCAAAATAACGAGAAGTCTAGTTCCCCAAAACACTTCTCTAATGAAAGCATAGAGGCAGAAGCTGAAATCCATAAATCCATTTTATTTTACACTACATTGCCAAAAGTATTCGCTCGCCTGCCTTCACATGCATATGAACTTGGGTAACCTGCCATTCATGATCCATGGAGTTTAATATGATGTTGGCCCCGCTCTTTTCAGCTAGAACAGGTTCAACTCTTCTAGAAACTAATTCTTCCTTTAAAAATGTTCTGCAAAACTCTATAAGAACATTCTGAGTCACTACGTTGTTGTTAGTCTTTTGGCTGCTTCCGCCTAGTGGTCGCCACAGTGGACCATCCAATCCGCACACAACTTGGCACAGGTTTTATGCCGAATGCTCTTCCTGACCCACCCTCATATTTTATCTGTGCTTTGGACCAGCACTGCATCCAGTCACTGGGATTTGGGCATTGGGTGGGAATTGAACCTGGGCCTTCCGCATGGCAGGCGAGAAACCTATCACTGAGCCACTAATGGTCCCATTCTGGGTCACTACATCTTATTGAAAAACGTGTTGGGACTTAACCTGAATGAGCTATCTCTACCACTTGGTTGAGATGTGCTATGCCTTTTTAATTGCTCCATAGTATATATAGAGTGTATACTGTATAAAGTAGATCTACTCACCCAAAACAATTACTGTTGCATCAACATACATTTTTTTTTTTTTTTTTTTGGAAATGTGACACTTTTACCATGAAACAATACCTCAACCATTTGGAAGAGGCCTATACTGGGATCTGTTTAAAAACAACTTATTATTGTACCAAGGTAATAAAATAGCCTTTTTTCTTAGTGAGGATGTTAAAGTGTTAAAAGAAGAAATTATATGGAACTAGAGTTTAGTTTATTAATAAAAAAAATTAAGAAAAATAGTGAAAGTCTCTGACCTTCCGATCAGTAACGCAGATCCTTTACCGTTTGAGCCACCACTGCCCCAATTAATGTGGTCTAATAATGGTGGCACAGTGGCTTAGTATGTGTGCCTTGCACCTCCAGGTCCAGGAGTTTGCATGTTCTCCCCATTCTTGATGGGTTTTCTCCGGGTTTACCAGTTTCCTCCCACAGTCCAAAAACATGCAGATTAGGTTAACTGGTGTTTCACAATTGCCCGTAGTGTGCGAATGTGAGTGTTGACCGGAGGTCCTACCATGGCTGTGCAAATGGGGGAAAAAAATACAATGGCCTACACCATTGACCTCCACGGTCCCGAGTTGGACTACAGAGGTTCCTAAATGGATGGATGGTCTAATAGTAAGTCACAAAGTCGCTTTACAGAATTCCTAATGTAGATTTAGATCTTTATTGAGCAAGCCAAAATTAAGAAGAAACTCTTTAAAACAACGTTAGTAAGAGAGGAACCAGAGGCAAAGTGTAATTGAATTTTTCTTCTGGATGATGTGGGACAGTGGGATTATAAAGCAGTACTTGTAATGATACTGTATGTAGTAAGACCAGGTGCTAAACATTAACATTCTATTAACATACCTGAGGAATAATAAAATAATGTAAATTGTTTTAAATAATGCATAAATCAGTTCTGTTCAATTGTCCTCCAGTTCACCTGGTTGTTTTTTTCCTTTAATAATAAAAACACTACCAGCTGTTTCTGATCCCCACCTCAGCTTTAAGACATGTTTCCTTAACGATCTTCAGCATCTGCCTCACTTGATGTTCGTCTCTCATTTTATTGTTCAGGGTACAATACCTGTATCCGCACTTCTCAAGAATCTTCCTGAGATGTTTACCTCCTCTTTTTTCCACATGTTCCTCGATGCTATTACCTCTCAGCTCATCAGCCCAGGTAAAGAGCACTACAGTGTGATTCCACACGTATCCGAGCAGGCTCATGTGTTCCTCCACAGCCTTGTAGTCTCGGTTGCTGAAAGCGTCCACTGGGATGACCAGCAGGAAGGCCTGAGCCCTGGGAACGCAGAACCTAACACTGCGCAGGATTTCCTGTCCCACAAGTGACACATTAGATAAACCAAAACTGCTCCAGCCAGGAGTGTCCACCAGGGACAGTCTCACGCCGTCTATCCAGCCGTGTCTTTTTACACACCGGCTGGTCTTCTTGCCAGTCTCGAACACACTCGCTCCTAAGATAGTGTTTCCTGCTGAGCTCTTCCCGGAATTTCTCCTTCCAAGCAGAACAAGCGCCAGCATCGAGATGGGCTGATCTCCAGCCGTGGGATCTGAAGGGTTAGCCATGCTTTCTTGTGTATTAACCTGGTATTGTTTGCTGATTGACAGTCACACTATATTTGCAGCGATCTTGGAAAAACCTGTCAGATGTCAAATTCTGGTACACAGATAAAATAAGGGAAAAACATTTCAATTTGGTTCAGTTTTCTTGAAAACTACAAAATATAAAAAAGTTTTTTTTTCAACCACCTTTAGCATTGATCACTGTACATAATGTGGTGGCCAATCTTGTGGAAAAAGGATTCCCAGAACTACTGTTGCACAGTGTGAGACCGAAAATATACCCATGTGATAATCTGGTCAGTCAATACATTAAGGTAGTCAGCTGACTTCATTTTATTGCCACATACTGTGTTGTTTCAGTTCATTCAAAGTCCAATCTTAATGCTTTCAAGCTAATTGAAGTCTCACGATTAGTCTCACTAACAAGTGGTTTTATGGTGTTCTCATCACATGGTATATGTATTCATTTCACAATTAAACATGGCTATGTTGTTACTCTTGATTTTTTTTATCCTACAACTTCACCAAATGTTTACCTGATCTCCATTTTTTTCCCGACCACATTTCTTCCGTTCAAAACTATCCTTCCAGGTTTTGATAATGTGTTAAAGCGATCGTAACCTAGTTCCAGTAATTTGAAATCTCCTTAGTTGTTTGTTTGTTTTTTTGGCCAGGCAGTGTATCACATATCCGAGTTTGGAAGCTTGGGTGAGGATACAGCACCCCTGGAACAGATAGCGTTAAGGGCTGTGCTCAAGGCAGTGCTCGAACCTGTGACCTTCTGATCAGTAACACAGATTTAAGCCACCACAGCACCAATTAATAATTATTACTCTCAATATTACTCTCACTCACTCATCGTCTATACCACTTTATCCTGTATTCAGGGTCGCAGGGAGCCTATCCCAGGAGACTTTAGGGCACAAGTCAGGGCACATCCTAGAGAGGGTGCCAATCCATCGCAGGGCACACACACAATACACATATACATACACAATTAATTTAGTTATTTTTATTAGATATTAGTATGAGAACTTTAAATTATAGACATGGCTGTTGTCGCAAAGTACAGAATCAAAAGAATATTAGTATGTAATATTAGTAGTTATGAAATGTGTGAGAAAATATGTATGAATCAAAATGATCAGATTTATAATCAGATAATCTATTATGTGGTCTAATAATGGCGGCACAGTGGCTTAGGGGTCAGTGCATTTTTTTAAATAGAATATAAAAACACAATTCAAATGTTAATATTTAGTTTTGTTTAGGTCAGGTTCAAAACTGAATCAAGATATAAATATATTGAGCACTAAACAGTTAAAGGCAGTTAAAAGCCAAACATTGTTTTTGAATTCTAACCTTAAATTTTGTTCAAGCCAAAACACTTTACTAACCAGACTACAGATGGGGAAAAATAAACTTGACACATACCTATATTACACTTACTAGTCAGATATTACATAGTCAGATTCCTAAGTACAGTATTAAATAAACTTACCACTTGCTGACGAGCATCTAATTTCCATTTCCTCGAGGCTTCGACTAAGGACACTGATTCCTCTTTGCCTCCCAGTCATCAGTACAGTGTCTTCACCATATTTCCCTCTACACACCCAGTGACCAGCGAGCACAAACACTGAGTTCATCTTGATTACAAAGTTCATTTCTTTGGAAGTTGTAATCTGTTGTTACACAATAAAAATATTTAACAATATTTGTCTCTAAGAACACTATATCAATAAAATAAATCACTGATAAAAGCTGGCCTGCTTTAGAAAGGTGAGGTCATTTCAGTGTAAACATGCTCGAGCCTGGGTAAGGGGATCATCAGCCATTTTTCAGTTTTTGTGTACAAACAGATACTGTTTTCTGCCTGAGGGGGCAGTAGAGGACATATGACCTGTAAAATTGTTGCTTAAATTGTTTTTTGGTAAAAACTTAAAAGGCGAAAAATCTGTAGTGTCCGTAACCATGTCAAATTTATGTCGCAATATCTTAATTTTGCCTTTTAGAATAATACACTTTTTCAGGTTTAGGTTTTTTCATGTGAATTCTAAATTGGCCAAGTTTTCATCTGAATGACAATAAAGATCATTGAAAGATTTAAATTAATAAAAGTTAGACACTACATAAAAAGGCATGAAATTGTATTAGGCAAATGTGTTTCTTTTTATCTGATAAAAATATAAATGTGAATGCATATTTACAAAAAACTAAGCATGGATCGGGAGATAAGAAGCCTTAAGTGTTATCTAAAATAGTGTTATATGATCGTATCTAAATAACTCCCTACAGTAGGTGAGACACTTTTTAGCACCAATGCCATGTTTTGGCCGAAATGAAATCGGTGTCTATTCTGTAACCGAGCTAAAATTCATCCTTTGTTTACCAGTGTTGTGGGACGTTACTTTTTATAGTAACTTATTACATTACAAAATGACATTGTCATTAAAAAGTAATGAGTTACATTACAGCGTTAATTTCTGATAAAAGTAACTAGTTTGAGTACTTTTCCATTGCAGAAAATGAAAACTCCTTTGTGGTTCCTCATGCATGTTGTTTTAGTCAAGACCTTTATAA
>JAOTRS010000048.1:12197572-12209695 GCA_028565755.1 Dinotopterus cunningtoni | reverse complement strand
TAAGATGACTTACTTTATGAAACATCACCAGGTGTTCTGAACTGCAAGTTTCATTATAAAAATGGATAAAACCTAAATTGTGTGCCCGAGGTACCCTCAAGTGGAACAATTCTTACAAGAATACATTGAATGCAAGATGTGGGAGTTGTGGCTCAGACGGCAAAGGCTCTAGGTTGTTGATTCTTTGAGCTAAGGATCCGAATTCGAGCCCCGCTGTCGACTGGTTGCCACATACCATAATATTCAGCCACTGGCAATACACTATATTGCCAAAAGTATTCGCTCGCCTGTCTTCACATGAATATGAACTTGAATAACATCCAATTCTTAATCCATAGGGTTTGATATGATGTTGGCCCCGCCCCCTTTGCAGCTATAAAAGGCTTCCTTTCACTGAAAGTAAGGGGTCAAGTCCAACTTTGGGCGAATACTTTGGGCGAAATAGTGTATTATAAAACTGCATAACCTGTTTCCTCTAACCAGTTTGTCATGCATTTCTTTATACCGATATTACACATTTATAATACAAGTTAATGTAAACTGTGATTAATTGGGCTGCCAATATTAACACATGAACATGTGATTAATCTAGGAAGCGTTTTTTTTACGCAACACCACATGTGCTAACCACTGGACCACAAGGGGGCGTACTGTACTGTTAACTGTATAAATTTCAGATAACGTCTTGATAAACCCAGATCTAAAGCTGTGGTTGTAAGGAAGAAGAAAAAAAAAAAGGAAGCGACTTTTCACCATGCAACAGAGAATGTGAGTGGGAGAGAGGTTAGAGAGCAGGAGGGAGAGTGGGGGTGTCAAAAGGAGAAAAGTAAGAGCTGGTAGAGAAGGAGCTGGAAGATGGAACATTCATGCAGGATAGGTGGAATGAGTACCTGGAGTCATTAAACGTGTACCATTCTCCCAGGTCAGGATTGCAGCAGTATGCCGTGTAATGCCCGCCCATGGTGGTGCCTGAGTGATTGGACACTGCATACAGGTTATACACTGCACTACCTGGAGACAAAGTGAGACACGTCCGAATAATTGTGTACTGACAATCCATTCCACTGATACTCTTACAGGACATTTTACCCACTTAGTTTGTGACTACAGATGATTATTTTACTGTAGATTATTTACAATGCCAGGTCCAGTTAATTATCATTACCAGTTTTATTTCTCATATAATAGGTTCCTGAAGTTAATAAAACATTGAGGAATGAAATGCCCATTGATTTTCACATTAGAACTTAAAATGTAAATAGTGCATGAAATAAATCTGTATAGTGGAATTTATAGACTCTTTTTGGTCCCTCTTTTTTTTTTTTTAGCATACATGGCAGTTAAAAATAGGGACACCGTTACAACGATACTAACTGCTTCTGTCAGATGCAAACTCCCTGAGGTCCAGGTCCTTCATTGGGAAGTTGACAAAAGTGGACAGTTTACTGGATCTGACTCGAGCTTCAGAAAAACGCTTCAGATCTGAAAGTGTGAATCAAGGAAAGACTTTGTGCGTCTAGTCTGTCAGGCAATGACCGTTAGACAAACAGAAACGGTGTATCTTGTCGCCTTGCACCTCCAGGGTCTGGGTTCGATTCCCAGCCAGGCTCGATTTCCATCTGTGTGTGCATGGAGTTGCATGTTCTCTCTGTGCTTGGTGGCCTCCCAGTGTCCAAAGACCTGCAGATTAGACTGACTGGTGTTTCCCAAATCGCCCAAAGTGTGTGGATGTGTGTGTGCCCTGTGATGGATTGGCACCCTGTCCAGGGCGTACCCCGCCTTCATGCCCTAAGTCTCCTGGGATAGGCTCCAGGCCCACCCGTGACCCTGAATATGGGATAATTAACAAGACATGGACTCCACAAAACCTCTGAAGGTGTGCTGTGGTATCCGGCACCAAGAGGATCGCAGCAGATCCTTTAAGTCCTGTACGATGCAAGGATGCAAGGATGCAAGCAAATTGCACAAACTCAAACCATTCTCAAGCCATTCCGCACATCAGTGACCCACGGGCACCTACAGTATAACCCTGTCGCCGGTTTACTGGTTGTTCTTCCTTGGACCAGTATGTACTAACCATAGCATACTGAGAATACCTGACAAGACTTGTTTTGGTTAAATGCTCTGCCCTATCACAATTTGGTCAGATGCTTACACTTGCCTGCTTGAGACTTGTTCACTTCCTGCTAGATTGGTGCCATTGGTAACAATATATATTGTATATAAAACATTTCTGTTACAGGAAACATCTCCTGTAAAAATAACGACCAGCAAAAAGAAACTGAAATCAAATGTGCTTTTACTAATTGTTATATCATAAATAATTCATGAGCATTAATCATTCATTATCCATCCATCCATCCATCCATCTAGGAACCCCTGTAGTCCAACTAGGTACCGTGGAGTCCAATGGTGACCATTGTATTTCTTCCCATTTGTACGACCATGGTAGGACCTCCGGTCAACATTCACACACTACTGGCAACTTGGAAACGCCAATTAGTCTAATCTGCATGTTTTTGAACTGTGGGAGGAAACCGGAGAACCCTGAGGAAACCCACCAAGCATGAAGAGAACATGGAAACTCCTGTCACATTCATTTCTACTGCATGATCATTTTAAACAGCAAACCCTCCAAAAAGAAAAGAAAAGTCTGGCAGAAGGATACGTAACACTAAGATTTTGGGGAACTTCTGAATGGTGAACTTCTTTGTACATTTTCTTCTGGCTTTGCATCTGTAACATGTCTGTGGAAACAGAGGGAAACAGGATCTTTAGGGACACACAAAAAAAAGTAAAATATTAAGAAGATACAATCAAAGCTGCCTTACCGGTTTCTCATCTCCGTCCAGGATATCTTCTTTAGTGAAGAGTCGCATGCAGTCCATCAGACTGACCTCTCCGTAGCCCTTCTGAGTGCAAGACACACTGTTATACATCACTTACTTCCTTAGACTACAGAGCACAGCATTAGCATGTGTGTAATGAGAGAGTTGCTGAGCTGAACCGACCTTGGAGATTGGTAAGGAAAGATCCCAGAAGGGATCAAACACAGTGGAACAGTAGCCACACTCGGTGCAGGTCAAAGAGCTCTTCAGCTGCCCTACGAACAAGTCTGAGCAGACATCAGATGTGTTATGGATTAACTGTTGGACTTTATTTAAATTAGTTTTGTTCATGCATGTAAACCAGGAAGGTACGTACTGTACTGTATGAGATACAGAAGAGCCTGTAACACACGAAATAAAACCTGGAACATTGTGAGTGGACTCAGCATACATACCTACAATTTTACTATCCTCTCTCTCCAGGTACTTGCTCCACATTTTCTTCCCTTTCTCATCATCACTGCAGGACGACACACAGAGTTAGAGTTAGTGACTGACTTGGTCTTTACAACAATTTCAGTAATTAATAATAATAATAAGAAACCCACTTGTTATCCAGACTAATCAGAAAAAGACTTCAATTTGCTAGGGAGCATAAAGTTTGGACTTTAAAGCAATGGAAAAAGGGGTCATGTGATCTGGTGTGTCCACACTGTTGGATGTGTCAGGGTAAAAAGGGAAGCCCATGAAGCGATGCACCCATCATGCATAGTGCCCACTGTACAAGCCTCTGGAGGTAGTGTGATGATCGTTATGGGGCAATAGAATTAAGTCAGCTGACGACCTGCATGTACTGAATGACCAGCTTATCACAAACATGTAATTTTTCTTTCCTGATGAAACAGGCATATTCCAGAACTCAAATTGTGAAAGAGTGGTTCTGGGAGGGTGGGACAATGGCATAGTGGTTACCTCCAGGGACTGGATTTGATCCCCACCTCAGGTCTGTATGCTTGGAGTTCGCATGTTCTCTCTAGGTGGGGCCCCCCCCCCCCCCACAGTCCAAAGACATACAGATTGGCGTTCCCCTAGTATGAGTGTGAGTCCCCTGTGATTGACTGGCACCCTGTCCAGGGTGTACCCCGCCTCATTGCCAAAGTCATCTGGGATAGGCTCAAGGCCCCCCCACGACCAGGTATACAAGATAAATCATTTTCACACATGAAATTGGCTACTATTCTACATCCTGAGCTGTAATAAAAAACTAAAGGCGATTAAATGAAATATTAGTGTGTGTGTGTGTGTGTGTGTGTCCTAGGGACAGCTTAGGCTGCTGATGGGCTTTTCTGCTTCAGGACATCAGCAAGAATTGTCAGATCTAATATACTCGGACGTTTCTTTTTATACAACTGCAAACACAGTCCAGAATTTGATCCTAAACCCATTTGCTGCTCGAGCAAGCTTGAGTGAACTGATAATTAATAAGCTTGAGCCGAAGCCAAGAGCTCACACGCTTACGGTAAATGGTCGAAGTCCTCCGTGGTGGCGCGTGGCCGTACTGTAACCCTGTTCACCTCGTTGTGAAGGCCATCGAGCAGGAAGCGCAGAAACTCCTGAGCATCTTGTTGGCTGGAGAACACAGAGTATTTCTCTCAGTCTTGGCAGAGCTAACAAAGAGACTAAGAAACTCTACACCAGCACACTTGTGGCCGGCAGTTTTCTCAATAGTGCCTAGGTCTAAAAGAGCTCGAGGTTCTGATCTTCCCAACTTACTTGTAGCCGACGAATCTGGGCGCGTATCTCTGGATCTGCGTTTTGAACTCGGATGGGCTGACGGCGTCACTGGTTGACGACGACCACATCGTCTGGATGAGCTTGGCAAATTCTGTGATAGAAGACGTGGACGTTTTTCGTTGTAAGAATAGTCATGAAAAGGACAGAACTTGTGAACAGAAATCCTGTAAGTGCTCTTACCCTCCATCAGCGCAGTGTTAGTGCGGTTGTTGTTGTTGAGGTCGCGGCGATGGGAGTTGTGTAGACAGTAGTCCCGCAGACTGTGTGTGTTGCTAAGACACTGAAGGATGGAGTTCATAAAGCACTGCAAAAATAGACATACAGTGAGACAGGAAACCTATCATGCAAAATTCACTGTAGTCATTTTTATATGTTCAGATGGGTCTCCAGTGTGTGTGTGTGTGTGTGTGTGTATAAACAAACAAGTTAGACCTCATATAAAAAAAATACCCTGCTGTTCTCTGGGAGGGCGTGGCTCAGTAGCTCATTAACATAGACACTGAAATGGCACACTCAGAAAAGGAGTGAAGTTTGAGGTATGAAAATATATACGTTCTGAGATCTGTGTCTCACAAAGAGAATACAGTGGTACCACGGCATACAAATTTAATCCGTTCCGGGGACGAGTTCTTTGAGCGAAAATTCGTTTTGAGGAACGCATTTTACAATAGGAAATAATGTAAATGCAGAAAATCTATTTTAGCCACCCAAAAATATTAGCAATATTACCAAGTCCCAGCACTATAATCATATTTATTGCATATAAAAACAATGAAAACACTTAGAAAAGACATGTAAAGTAAAAGTAAGTAAAAATATGAAAAGTAAAATATAAATTAATTTAAAATGGAAAGACTTAAAGCCAAGATAAATTGACCTTCCTGTGATGCAAACAAGTTTTGAACGGCTTCCGGACATACATGTAACTGTTCGGCTCGGCTCGCTCGCTCGTATGCCAAAAATGTTTCTCATGCCGGACATGCAAAATGTCAGTTCTTGAAGTAAAAATTCTTAAGGCGGGCATTCGTATGCCAAGGTACCACTATAATACTGTAGTCGGCCCAAGGCATAGGCTAACTAAATGGCTGCTTACGGCCCCCGTGGCCACCAGGGGGCCCCCAAGAGTGACAGACTTTTTTTTTTTGTTTTTTTGGTGATATACTGTATTACGTAACTGGACAATGGTAATAATACAAAAATGCAATATTAAATAAAAAAACAACAAGAATACATATTAAACTAAAAACAAAAAAGACAATATCATTATGCTAACGGTCTGCAGGATGCACAAGACAGACTGTGATTACTGGAGCTAATTGAAGAGGCAGCAGCATTGCAGCTAAACCATCATAAAATGTCACAAAAAGAAGGACATATCCTTCAGATACAGAGAAAAGAAAAAAGAAGAAAAGTGAGGAAGAGAAAAAAAACAGCAAGATAAAGGTATGTTAATGAGAAAATCCATGTAAACTAAGCTATGTTGCGAGCTAACGTTAGCTGGCTAGCTAATTACCAGCCTAGCTTGTTACTGTATCTTCTTGTTTTAGGAAGGTTCATGTTTGAAAAAACATCCTTAAACAGACTTGACATCTTAATATATTATAATATAACAAATTACTAAGATGTTTTAGATTAAAGTTTTTGTCTTCTGTGAAAAAATGACTTTTCTGGGTGTATATTTGTGTAATAAAAACAAGCTTCTGTTTCATGAACTTGTTACTGATAACAGTGTAACGTTATTTACATTAGCCTACCTTTGGGGTCTTTGCTATTATATTCCAATATCATTATACCCCAATTAGCTAGTTACAGATTAAGAGTTGTTGTTCTATGTGTACTTGCTGAGGTGTTGAATAATTTATGTTGCTAGAATACTGTAGCATTCTGTTCCATCAACTACACTCTTATGAAACCTCCCTAGCAGTTGAAATATTCTGGAGGTAGGGCACAACCAACTGTTAGATTTATACTGTGCGAATAATCAAGCATAGACAATAATCAATCGTACTGGCGGCACAGAGGGGCCCCCAAATAAAATTCTGCTTAGGGGCCCCATAAAGGTTTGGGCCGGCCCTGTCTGTAAAAATTACCGCATTATACTGTAGGTCGTAGAAAGCTCTACAAAAAGGTTTGGCAGAGCAGTGAGAGCACCAGCTCGGTCTAGTTTAGAGTGAAGGGGCCTAATGATTTATTTTTGGACCGCCTGATTACTGTTGCTGGGCAAAAGCAACCTAACTGAATTTCCAAAGCAATGAGACAGCATGAAAACTAAGCTTGAGTGGAGGGAGAGATGAAAAGGAATGTGAATGTGATATCGAGACACTTTGACCTGCTGGAATTGTCGAGAACGGGGGACAAAAACCAAACCAGATTAAACACGAACGATGATGTGTTGTCTGATTCAGACGATCCTATTTTAAGAACTCGGATTCATGTCATTACTGAAAAGAAAAACAGCTTGTGGTACTCACTGTATTGCCCAGATTCTTTAATCCCACCAGACCTTGGGCGGCCTTGGAGCTCTGTGAAAAGCAATGAAAGACATCGGTTCATTTATTAATTCATGATTTTTAATTATTTATTATTTTATATGCATGTTAAAATCAACCAGTTTTGTCTAATTAATATTTTGCACATTTCTCAGCCATACTGGTTCCTGACTTTTTAGATACCCTGTAGACTGACCGAGCGACTGGTTCGGCTCATTGATACAGTAGACACAGGTGACACCTGAAACTGTGCCGTTTGTTTTCTGGAGCGTTCACGCAAAGCCGATGAAACACGATCCACTCTGAGCTGCAGCTTAATTGAGCAGCGAGGTGACCATGATGTTGTTCGTGGGCCTCGGCTAGAAGCTGGCCACACAACTAACACGGCAACCTGATGCTCCACAGTGAAGTGGACGGCTCTTAGAGCGTTGCTCATAATGCTGGGGCATGTGAAGGAACAGACATTTTGTTGTTATTGTGAAAGCGCCTACCATCAGACCATTTCCCAATACTACAAAAACAACAAAAATAACTTGTTTAATGAACCGGGGATTATGCAAATTCTTATTTTATATATTTTAATTTTCTGCACCGGGAATGACACTACAGCTCTTTCAGTTTCTTTATTAGGAATATTCTGATACTGGAAACCTACTTGCTGTGTGTGACTTTGAAAGCAGACACTTAGGTTGGATTTGTTGTACTCTGTTATATTAGTGATACGATATTATTAGTGCCAAATATAGAACCCCTCTTTCCTTTGCACAGTGGATCATCTGTTGTACTCCGCAGCACTGATGCCATAAAAGCAGCTGATTGGTGACAGATTTCTCAGCTGGGAAGCTATTTTTATAGCCACCCAGGGTACATTTGATGAAATTTCTTGTAAATAAAGGCTTAAAACTGTTGCCAAGACTGTATAATGATGGGTCTCTTAGCCCATTTGAATGGTGAAAACGTTATAAAGAAGCTGTATGTCACAGCAAGTGAAACAAGTTCATGCTTGAATATCGACGCATGACTTCATGTCAACCTGTGGAAGAGACACCTATTGGTTAATTTTTTGTGTACACACTCACACACCTAATCATATACTACAGGCAATTTGGGATCATCAATCTGCCTACAATACATGTCTTTGGCCTGTGGGAGGAAAGCAGAGCAAATCCCGAGGAGAACATGCAAACTCGATGTACACAGGACCAGAGATGAGCTCCGAATCCTTAATACTGGAGACTAGGAATGTTAAAGTACACAAAGTTACACCTACGTTCTGAAATTATGCTTCAGTTTGTTTTCAATACTGAAAAAAGACAAAGTGAAAAAAAGACACATTTTCTTTTCATGTAAATCCAGTACACTTGTAAACACTGGAAAACTGGCTGTAATTTCCTGAACACTTAAGAAATGCACAATATACAGTAAGAATTCAAAAAGGCACGAGGCACAACTCAAATCAAAAAGTCTCAAAAAAATTATTTAGGTGGTTCAAGGTGCATACAACATACAGTACTTTAAGTGGGGCAGCACAGAACCTAAGCAAAGCGGCACAGTGGTTAGCACCGGTTACCACATGGTTTAGTGGTTAACACTGTCGCCTTGCACCTTCAGGGTCCAGGTTCGATTCCCGCCTCGGGGTCTGTGTGATTGGTGTTTGCATGCTCCCATTATGCTTGGTGTCATGAACAGTTCGTTTAAATGAGGGATATGGAAAGTATATTTTTAAAACTTTTTTTTGCCACTGGTGATAACACTTTTACTATTTTTACTTAGTGAACCTTTCATTTCTTGCCGGACTAAGCAAGGAAATGCCACTGCAACTGAAGTCAACTCTGGGTTGTTGTTGGCCTTTCAGCTGCTCCCGCCAAGGGGACTCCACAGCGGACCATTCGATATGCACACAAGCCTGGCACAGGTTTTACGCTGGATGCCTTTGCTGACACAACCCTCCCATTTTAACCAGGCTTGGGACCAGCACTGCATCCAGTGGCAGCACTGCATCCGGGGCATTGCATGGGAATCGAACCCGGGCCTTCCGCATGGCAGACGAGAAACCTGAGCCACTTGGCTCACTGGTAGCTAGTCAACTTGGGCTATTAGTTTCACATTTTTCCCTGTTTACAAAGTGACATCAGAGATAAAAAAAACTTCTTACCTTCAAATAAGTTATACTTTGATTAATGAGTTATAATTAGATTCATTAACATACAGACCTATTCGTTATGTAAATCTAAAACATTGATGAGACAGTTCATTGTTTGATGAAGAAAACAAGAACTTTGCTGCCTGTCGCATTGATCGGAATTAACTGCATTAATGGAGCACTAAATTAAGCTAGACTAGCACAGAATGGCACTTCCTGTGACAAAAGGTAAAAATTTGAATGCATATACTGTACCATGCCGTGACTAGAGGTTTTAGGCAACCGCTGAGCTATTGTGCCCCCGGATCTGCTTTTAAAAGCGCTTAAAATGCCACACTGATTATGCGAGCATACTGAAAGGAGCACCACTGTGGGCCCGGGCTTGGCTTTATTTTATAAATACCAGGAAGCGTGTCTGAACTACTTTCATGGTAACCGAATTTGATGAGGTTTAAAATACGCTTGAGCATATATGCATCATGCAATTGTACAGAAATGCATTTTCCAATTAAATAAAACGCAATAGTTACTCAGCTCATTAAGCTGTAAAATTCTGACAATTGAGCAACTAGCCAACAATTGCATGCGGTTCCTCAGAACAAATCAGCTGTTCACCTTCATCAAAATTCGCAATTACTATAAATTTGAGTTAAACTGTTTGTAGTGATTCAGTTGAGTAAAGCACAATAATTACTGTATATTACAGTAAGAGGGACCTTCTGTGACACAAGCAACTGTTCCAAAGCACTGAAGTTTCATGCTTGCTTTAATCATCTGCCCTGGAAGTACAGAAACACTGCAATCATCCTAAACCATGTGATTTACAGAAAGATACAGTGACTTGCTAGGAAATAGATGCGTCTGAACTCCGACTGAGATTCCTCATCGCTCCCAGAACTCCACACTGAGCTGGCAGAACATCTTAGAGAGCTGGAGAACACTGTGTCCTGTTCTGTCCTTCCTGATTCAGCCAGCTGCTTGTAAACAAGCCACACTCACTCGTTACCTGTCAATCTGCCAGCACCTCAAGGGGCCTGAACTGAGGCCCACAGGAGGTTAGCACAGACAGGACACATCCACAATCACAAACTAGGTCTTCATATAATATGACAAGTTATGGATTAATACAAACAAAAGTAGATTCAGACCCGTTTTTTTTTTACATAAATATGTGGGAAGATACACTATATGGGCAAAGGTATCTGTCCAAACCTGTTATTTATTAAATTCAGTTGTCTCAAACAGGACAACCTATCCACATTGAAGGGCAATCTTATTGGCTCAGCACAAGACATCTTGAACAATGCTATGCTTCAGACTTCGTGACAACAGTTTGGTGAAGGTCCTTTTCTAATCCAGCATGACTGCACAAAAACAGTATATAACTGACTATAACGACATGGTTTGATAAATTCAGTGTGAAAGAACTTGACTGGTCCTAACATAGAGCCCTGACCTCGACCCCCACCGAGCACCTTTGAGATGAACTGGAACGGAGGCCTTTTCGTCCAACATCAACGGCCTGACCTCATAAATGCTCTTAATAATGAATAGACACGAATTCCCACAGAAACACTCCAAAATCCTGTGGACAGCCTTCCAATAAGAGTGAACATTAACTGTTACAGCTGCAAATGGGGGACTAAAGCCATATAGAAGTATATGTATTTGGATATATTGTCATTGCAGGTTTGGCCAAATACTTTTGTCCATATAGTATACTGTATGTGACGTGACTGAAGAATGCAGCCGGTCAAGGCGACGCTGTATAATGTACACACAGCAGCCTGTATTGTCCTCTATTGTGTTACTTGAGAGAAAAGGACACAGGAGGACATAACCGAGTATCAGTGTATTAGTCATGCAGTCACCCCTTTAAGTAAATCCCTGCTGAAGATTGCTTTATTCCCTGTTTAACTAAACGCACATTACTGATGAGCTAATTCCCAACCTTAAAACGTGCATACTCAGAGATACGGACCTTATACCTATTTTATTCTGATTAATCTACTGACCTTTAGATTTTTATTAATAATAAACGTTTTATACACTGTCGTACTGTAAATATGATTTGGACTTTGTGCAAACACCATATTACAGTATGTAGCAAAGCTGTCTTGGATACTGTAGCGTAGCTATATGGTCTAAACTGCCACAATACTGTAGACATACAGTATTATATTTCAGCTTATGCATCTGGCAAGGTAATATAAGGGCCTTGGAATATCCAGTTCATACTTTTCAGTGCACCTAAAAGCACAAAACAGAATAACAGGAAAGGAGTCCATCCTAAAACTGGTTCGCCTTTGTGGTGTACAGCAAAAGCAGTGCCTACTGTACATGCAAATTTTAAAAATTTATTTCCATTGTAAAAAAGTGCAATGAAAATAATATTTGTGATTTGTAATATTTTATTTTATTCTTCCAAGTACTTACACAACAGCTTTCTAGCAAATTATAAAAGGTAACATGATTTGACAGTAATCCTGGCACCTGTCCTGGTGTTGCCCCAAACTATCTGTATCGTGAAATATATGGCACTTCCCTTGACACATAACATCCAATTTTTTATATGGCTGATTTTATGAAACAGATATATTGTATAGATTTACACCATGACCACTGACAGAAGAACTTAACAACAGTGACCACCAACTATACATCATGTGTGATCAAAGGCCAGCCCATCCCGACTGGTCCCACAGAAAAGCCAATGAGCACAAATGGGTAAAAACAGAAAAGTCAAAGATTGCCACCAGAACCCCCAGTGCACCACAGCCCACCATGCGCAGGGTCGTTAGCTGTCATAAAGACACCTGTGCACCCCACAATCAGCCAAAGTCTAAGTAGATACATGGGGTATCAATGA